>NDGM011175071.1:0-10469 GCA_002564305.1 Octomys mimax | reverse complement strand
CTAGATGCCTGTCTGTATCTCTCAATGAGAGACAGACAGATAGACAGACAGATAGATAGAATTTTCTATATATAACATGTATATAGATTATATAAATAATATACTATCTGATGTACATATTTCTTAAATCTAGCCCTCTTTCTTCCTTGGTCTTTCTGTCCCTGTCTTTCTTTACCTTGCAGTCTGTTACAACTTGTGGCTAGATGTCTCCCCAAAGCCTCATGCAGTCATAGGGAGCTTCTAGTTTGTGATTAATTCATGATCCAGTGATGGGATTATGGGGTGTGTGCTACACCTGCCCTGGGGCACGTAGCCTGAATGGAATATAAGGAAGGGAGAGAGCTTTGCTCCCTGCCACTGCTCCTCCATGTCCGCTCTTGCTGTTTCCCTCTTTTCTGCTCCCATGAACTGCTGCCCTCTGCCGTGTGTCACTCTGCCTTGGAGCCAGCTGATTACGGACTGAAACCTCCTCAAACTGTGAGCTAAAAAAACTTTTCCTTCTTTAATTTTGTGTGTCAGATATTTTGTCCCAGGAACAAGACAAAAGTAACTGAGACACAGTCCATGGCTGAATCTGACTTCCTCTCAGTGCAACGGTTTCTCTGACTCTGTGTGTGTACAGTGCTTTTCTGCTTGCATGTCTCTGTGTATTTTGTGTGTGTGTGTGGCTGTCTGTATATGTGCATGCAACGACAACTCAATCTCTCTGCAACTCTGGGGCTATTCCCCCCACAACATGCCCTGGATCCCTGACCCTGGATCCCTCTCTGACCATGCAGGGTCTCAGAGCAACCTCTACAATCATTTCTCTGAAATGGAGATGGACGTGAATGCATTCCTCCTCATTCTAAGAAAATTCAGGACCTGAAAGTTGAAGACTCTGAGACCCCTGGACAAATGAAATGGGAGAAAATTAGAGTCTTGCCAAGTCCTTCTTAATGCTCTAAGCCTGGGGAAGTTTCTAGCCCTCTTAGAATGAACACAGTGGCTGCTCCTCCCTGACCTCATTGTCACCCTCCTTGGGCTCCCTGTACTGGGCCACATTGACTTTCCAGCTGCTCCTAGTGGCCTGGAACCTGCTGCACCAAGCAGGAACACCCTTGCCTGGACACCGCCCGGTGTGTCCTCTTACTATACTCAGGACTCTGCTCACGCATCACCCCTCCATGCAGCCAGGGTGCTCACCAGGCACGCCCAGTTCCCTCCCTTTCTGTCACAGGGTTAATCATCACCTGGAAGGTTGTGTGTTTCTGTGTTCATGAGTTTTCTGGTTAACATGGCTGTTGCTCCCAGGAGCAGGGCTTTGCCTCCTGTTTATCAAGTTCCCTGAGCCATGAAGCTCACCCAACATTTAGTAGATGATCAACAGCTATTGTGGTGACCTGGATGTAGTGGTGCACTCCTGTAATCTCAGAATTTGTGAGACTGAGCCAAGAGGATCACCATGAGTTCAAAGCCAGCCTGAGCTGCATAGTGAATCCAGGCTGGCTTGAAGTACATAGCAAAACTCTGTGTCAAAAAGAAAAATAACAACAAAAAAAGTGCTGTTGATGACCGGAGGAAGGCTTTGGGCCCTCCCTCCCACTGCTTACCCCCTTCCTCCAGTGTCCCTCTGGGGCAGATGACGTCACTTTTTCCACTTTACAAAGGTGACAGAGCTGGGATTCAGACCCAGGCAGCCTGGCTCCGGGGCCTCCTTGCCTCCTTCCTTACACTTTCTGCAAATACACCCACCGTGTGCCCTCCTCAGGCCTCACAGGAGTGAAGCAAGATGTAGCACAGAACCTGCTGCCCAAGACCTCTGTCCTGCAGGCAGAAGCTCCAGGGCCCAGCAGTGAGGCAGGCGACCCTGATGGTGGTCTCAGGACCGCAGCTGCTGCCTGTCTACAAGGCCCTTCACAGCTCTTCAGGCACCCACGCTAGCTGTCCGCTCCACTCCTCAGCACAGCTTTGTGAGCCCCAAGCCCCCCNCAAACCCCCCTCCTGTTCTCCCTCACTTGGATGAAAGGAAGCAGACAAAGGGGGCCCAAGTCACCAGAACAGTGGGACAGGTGCTGGGACCCACATCTACCTGTCTCCAGAGCCCACCTTTTCACGATGCTGTGCAGTGCCCTGCTAGTACAGGAGGGACCCAGGACTTGAACTGGGGCCCATTTCAGCCCCAAGGCCACTGCCCCAGGGCGCCGTTACTAGCGGTAGGGAGCTGGAGCCACTGTGTTCCCTGCAGGTTCACTTCCTGGCGGGTTTTGCTCCCAAGTTTCTCATCTTTGTGTTCTGTGACTCCCGTAAGTCACATCCCGGGCCTCAGGTTACCTGCCTTGATCTCAAGGTGTTTTGCATACAAGGACTACGGCAGCAAGTCGCACCTAGCAAACAAAAGAGGGAGAGAAAAGGTAAGAAAGCAGAAAAGACGGAGAGCAAAGTAAAGTGAGAAACGGCAAGAGGAGGAGGGAAGAAAGGAGGCAATAGGCCGGCTTCCCAGCAGCGGGAGAGTTACAGATGAGGACAATCACTCCGGAGCCGCTGTTCAGCCAAGCGCTGCGAGGGCCGTCCCCAGGTGCGCGGAGCTCTGTGGACTTGGGTGATATACGAGGACGCCCGTGCGCACAGACGGTGATGTATGGCTCAGGCCGGTTATGCCCCTCCGGCCGCTCTGTGATTTAGGGCCACTCTTGAGTCTCCAGCTGGCACCCGGCCGGCCTGCGTGGGTGATGTGGTGTCTGGGATGGGTGTGAGCGTGGGGACAAGGGAGCAGCAGCCAATGTCCTGAATGGGCCCCAGGGGCCAGGCCAGGGGACCCCGCCTCCCGGGGCAGGCCTGTGTCTGGCGGAGGGGCCTCAGGTCTACACTGACGGGCTCTAGACACAGAGACGCTGCAGGAATTGTCTATCCCTTTTCACACGTATTGACTGAGCCACTTAGGACCCGCTGCTGCAGCAGCAAGCAGGGCAAAAGTCAGTCTTCCTCTTCACGGTGAAAGAAGGCACTTTAGAGAGTGACGGTTCACACACTGGAGCCAGAACGACTGCGGCAGAGGGTGCTAGACTTACCACAGCAAGGACAGCAGGTACGGGGGCGGGCGAAGTCCTACTCCCTCGAGACAGGTTAGGGAACGCCACCTGAAGCGTGGGCACCAAGCCGGGACTCAAGGGGAAACAGCCAGCCCTGTGCAGAGCTCAGAAAAGGCCTTCCGGGAAGCAGCAGAGTCCCCTGCCCGGGAAGAGTGTGGTATCTAGGAGACTAAAATAAGAGCAATATGAAAAGTTTAGCAGGAGCGGGGAGAGTGAAGATGGGCAGGGAGACGGGACCAGATCCTGCAAGGCCTCAAGGGGAGTCTAAGGACTCTTGACTCTTTATCCTAATTGCAATAAGACCCTTCGTGAGGTAGTTGATTAAAAGAGATAATAAAAATATTGTCTTTTATGTTTTAGATCTAAAATAGCCACAAAGGTTTCATGTGTTCAAAGACTGGACTTCCGGAAAGTACTCCCTCCCTCCATCCCTCCTTTCTCTCTTCTTTCTCTCTCTGTATCACCATTGCTTCCCTGGAGCCATTCAACCATGGATGGGACCCATTGAAGCAATGTAGCTAATACAGCATGCTAGGAATGTTGGGCTCTAGCCAATCAGATCAGCATTTCTTCCTCTGCTTACTCAAAACTGAACACATGTATAACACAAGGCATCTGTCCTCTTCCCATCTGGGGACAGAAGAGGCCTGGGCATGGGGAAGAACACAGAGCATAAGGAACAGGAACAGATGTTCGCTCCCTACTACCCACCTTCAGATGCCCAATTAACGTAGTTAGTGTAAATGAAGGTGAGGGTGGGGAAACAGTGGGTGGTAGGGCAGATAAGAAAGATGACACTCATCCCACAATTTAAGGAGTATTTTAGAAGAATTTTTGAAGAAAAGAAACACATAGTCCTATTCTAAATGACAATGTGAACATGTCCCCTTAAACCAGGAGTATAAAGCCTAAAAAAAGAATCTTTCTTGCTGCCTTCCGCACCCCTGCTGCTTGCCTGTCAGGCAAACTTGTTTGCATCACTGAAGCACTGAGATAACCAGGAGAGGTTTTTTCAGGATTATCCTTTTTTAAATCCCCTTGTCCAGTGTCCTGAAATTTCCCTATAATGACTGATGTTGTCTGTCCGATGTTCTACTGTGTTTGGCTGGATGAAGGACCCTGCGTTGGGCTTTCAGAGATGGACCCAGGGGTCTGCAAAATGATGGGCTGTGGACTTGGGAGTAGGCAAGCCAGGGGTCCCTGGCACCAGGCTCCTGGCTGATTCCCCTCTCAGTGCTCTCCTGGGACTCCATCCCTTCCACACAGAGCACCCAACACGGTGCTTAACTTTTAATACAAATTGGATCTGTGACGCCTGCTTCCTTCAAAACACCCCAGTGGCTTTCCAATGCATCTAAATTCTACTGTCCTCTCCATGGCCACAAAGTCCTCCATGTTCTAGCTCTTGCCCCCTCTCAGACTCAAGTTCATCCCCACTTCCTCTCTTAGAGGAAGTGCTTTCCTTGACCATCCAATGGCAGGGCCATTCCAGCGATTCCAGGAACGCTTCCTCCACCATGCCGCTCTGTCAGGTCCTTTCCAAAGCTCTGATGTATCATCCCGATCATCTGTTTTATTCCTCATTCCATCCTCAGTGCCTAAACAGAACCAGGGACATCCAATGAAGGAAACAATGAATGAATGATGAATAGATGAGTGAAGCCATAGAAATCTGTGCAGCTACATTAACTCCACACAAAACCTTTTTTTATTAGTATGCATTGGTGGTAGATAATGTTTATGCCCTTGTGTGGAGGTGGAACCTGTACATAACACATCTCATTTCATTGTTCCTTTCCCTTTCCTTCCCTTCCATCTTCCTCTGTTGATCCCTTTCCCGTTAGAGAAAGATCGTTCTTAAAGACATACTCTTAAAACCTTATCTCTAGGCCAATCACTTTGCTTCCATAGGAATAAACTGGAGATTGTTGTGGTTTAGATTTAACATGTCCCCCAAAGCCGCACATGGGTGGAAATGGTTGGATCATGGGGACACCAAATTCATCAATGGATTCAACCACTGATGAGGTCATGGCTGAATGTACTATCAGGACACTCAGGCTGGGACTAGCTCACTGAGGGTGTGACCTGGAAGAAGACATTCTTGTCCGCAGATCCTCCCTTCTTTCTCTGCTCCCTGGTTGCCTTGAGCTGTGCTCCTGTACCCTGCCCCTCTGCCCTGCCCAGTACCCTGCCCCTCTGCAGTGCCATTTCTCCTTTGGAGCCAGCCAATCATGAACTGAAACATGAACCCAATGTCCCCTCCCTTAAATTGCAGGTGCCAGCTATTCTCTCCCAACCAGGGAAAGGTGGTTTGTATGGAGGTCAAGGAAAGCAAATGACCTCAAGCTCACACTGAATCAATGGCCAGAGCTCCGGTCCTCTTTTGCCAACCCAAAATTCCTTCTTTTCTCAAAAGCAAGAGCTGGTATATGCAGATCCACAAATCTGTAGCTCCTTCCTGGCCTCTCAGAGGTCAGACCTCTTCATTTTTCCATCACACACCACACAGGTAAGTCCACTACTCAGAGGAGCCCAGTGTAAATGCCATGCTAAAGGAGATGCCCCTTCACCCTCATCCTTCCCATGTGGTGTCCCCACCAGCCCAAGGTTCCTGGATCAGTTCTCCAGCCTAGACTTCCTCTGAGCCCAGAGACAGAGCCAGGGCCTGGTGCCATCTGTCCTCCACAGGTGCCAAGTAGAGCTCACCATTTCCCTCCACCTCTTTCTCCCTCTGCAGGGTTTCCCTCTAACCCCCACCAAAGTTTCCCACATCAGAACCCAAACATCATCTTTCACTCTTCCCCCACCGCAGCTCACCCAGAACTTAGTGACAGCTAAGTCCTGTCTATTCTGTCTGTGTATTCAGCAGGAAAATGTGCCCACCCAGAATGCCCAGCTAAGGAGGCAAGTGGAGACTTTGGCCTTGCCCTCACACACAGCTGTGCCCATCTGGACAAAGCTGTGCTTCTCCTCATCGCATAAAGCCATACTGTATATCCATGCGGTTGAAGTCCTGGGAACCCAGGAATTCCAAGGAGACCTTTTCCCTCCCCTTACTCATCAATGCTAATCAAGGGTCACCCTCTCTCACACAAACACACAGACTGTGCTGAGTGAATCTAGTTTAAGTCAGACATCCCAACTGACTCTCTAGCCTGTAGCCTGGCCTACCAACACAGTCCACTCCAAAAATAGGTGGTCATTGTGCTTTTCCTAACATGACTCTGGCTAGATCTCACCCCTTTTTAAAATCCTTCTTTCTATCCTGTGCAAGCCCTCGTATCTTAGAGCTGTCAGTTGTCATGGTGCATCCATGTCCTGGGTTGTTTCTCCCATTTCTGAATCTTTTGCTCTGGCAATCTGCTTACCTGGAAAACTCCCACCCAGACTCTGAGCTGGGTACCAAGTCAGCAGAGGAATGAATGATTCATGAGGCTTCAGCTGGCCTCCCTCAAGATACTGATGGCTGTGGTGACCCCAGGGCAGTGGCAGAGGAGATGGGAGGAGGCAGGTTGGTTCTGCAACACATGAATAAGAGACTGACTCTGCCCCTGCTACCTCCTGGAAACTCTGGGACAGAGCAGCTTCTCCAGGAGGCCCGAGCTGCACCTGCAGAAGGGGCTTCCTCCTCTCCCCTTCTGAGCCTTAGCATGGCAGTGAGAACTGTCCACCTCCCAAAAGTACAAAAACACAAATCTCCTCTATTCTAAAAGCCTTTCTGATGGGTATGTCTGAAATCAGCATGTTACCAAGGATGCACATAATATCTTTTTCTTTGTTTCCATTAAACGGTTGTTTAACTGCTCACTTGTCACATGATTCATGGGCTCCTGCTATGGAGGAAGCACAAGATTCTACACAGGGTCACCCTATCTGGCTTGAAGAGTGCCCCTCCCCCACCCCCAGCTTCCAACATCCCACTTTGAATGGTGCTATAAGATCACCCAATAAGACAGCACTAGGAAAAGACTGCCTTAAAGCATCCCATATTCCCAAACAGTGGATGACTGGTACATTTACTGAAAGGACCATTTGTCCTATGGTCTTAGCACATTTTCTCTATCTACCGGTCAAAACAAGGCTCCATATTTCAAAAGTTGTTTTCACCCTTTTGATACAACCTCCTTGACTCTGCCCTGGAAGCCATGTGTTGGTGACAGAACAAGCAGAGGGCTTTCAGCCAGCTCATCGCCAGTGATCCCAACCCTTGCCCTGGACCACTAGGGGAGCAGGAAGTCAGGACTCAAGAGCCTGCTAGGCACCACCTACAGAGTCCAGCATGAGCTTTCTTTGAAATTCTGAGTTTTAAAAGGAAACAGAATTTGTCATCAACATTATGCATATACATGTTCACTTTAACTTGAAAAACTGTGCTTTAAATGAGTTGCCAAGACACAAAATTGGACCACCCAAAAGATGTTCTATATTTATTTTGGGGGCTCTGGATACATCCTGGTGAGAGTCTAAGAAATATGAGCCCAGAGGCCTTTGCTCTGTGAGATGGGAACTGCCGGCTGAGAGCAAAAAGGTGAATGTCCACCCAGGAAGCCTTCATCATCAACAGCCCGAGTATAAAGGAAACTGACACCTGTGCTTCTGCAGTGTGTTGGACATCATCACATCAAGCCACAGTTCTCAAGGTAGCAGTGTCTTCCCTCTGTTACAGGTGAGGAAGCAAAGAGCCTGAGAGGCTAAGTAACCTGCACAGAAACAAAGACCATGGAGAGAATTTAGAAACCTAGTCCCTGGCTCCACAGTCAAAATCTCTGCCCCTCCAACTCCCCACGACACCAAGCTCTTTTGTGTCTGTGTCCTCGGCAGTTTATTGATATGCTGGTATAGGGCGTGATGTGTCTCCCACTCCGGGTTTCTCATCATCTTCATTGTCACATTGAGTCTCTCTCTCTCTAGTTTGACTTCCCAGGGCTCTCCTGAGAGAATTGAGGAGGAAAATGTTAAAGCATCCGTGCCTATTTGTAGCTCTAAAAGCTGATTTGTATTTAAGGGAGATGATATTGTAAGATAAAAAGGTTGCTGAAAATGTGGAGAACTACTATAGATAAAATACATGTATTCTGAGATAAGATCTGTTGGGTTTTCTACTACCAAAGTGGAGGCAAACAGGTGGTACTGCAGAAAAATAGGCACAGATGGGAGATGTATAAATGGTAATTCACCAAAAACAACTGCAACCATGACTTTTAAAATATGATACTGGTTCCTCTTTTGGACCAATGCATCACACTGAAAGGCTGGAACTCCCTGGATAATGAGTGTTTGGCTAATTAGATGCTAAATCCTAGAGAAAAGCATAGATGGAGGAAATGGGCTCTTTTAATCACTATGAAATTTTAATCTATGTCCTCAGTGGTTTGAGCTGGGATCCTATTGAAGAAGAATGATATGGTACAGCAGGGGACATCTGAACTAAACTAAACCACTTCCACAGAAAGCACACTCCTCTCCCTAGGTTTGCCTTATTATATCCATGAAAGCCACAGAGATTGATACAGGCTAAATCAACTCATTCCCAAAGCAACTCAAAATTTTCTGTGTTTCCACTTAGCTTTTGTTAGTTGCAGCGAAAGTATAAGAATAGCCTGTGTTGGCCTGAAATGAAACAAATGTAGCATTAAGGAAAGAACCAGTTCTAGCTGCCTCCTAAACGCCTACTTATCCTTCAAAGCCCTATTCAAACACCCTTCCAACGAATATCACTCCCCAAACTGACATTCTCCCCCTACTCAGCACTCTATCACTCATCTGCAATTTTTTGTGTATTTGATACAGGGTCTCACGAGGCATCTTGGACTCGTAGTGATCTTCCTGCTTCAGCCTGCCTAGCACTGGGATTACAGGCCTATGCCACCATGCCAGGTTTCGGTGGCCAGCTTGGCACACTCTGGCGGGGTCAGCATAGAATGTTGTACTGGGGATTGAACCTGGGTCCTTGGATTTTCCTAAGCAGGCGCTTAGTCCACTGAGCTATCTCTGTGGCCCCACTCCTCTGCTCTTTATAGAGCCCTCATTTGAAGCTCCCATCTCACTGCAATAAGTCATTTTTGTTGGCAACTTGGTTTTACTCACTAGACTGATAGCCTCAGTGCCTAGGATCAGAGCATCAAGCATGAGACTTGAAATTCAATAACTGTGGGGTGAGTTGCTGAGAAAATAAATGAGCAAATAAACAAGTAAAACAAGAACTCATGGGGACTAGAAACAGTGCAGTCATACTTGGATTTCTTTTCACAGAGTAGGTGTGCCCTTCAGAACAAGTCGTCAATATGATTTAATTTCATTTTCATATTCATTCATTCATTCATTCATACTTTAAAAATGTTCTCTTGAGCATTCCTCATCTAGAATTTGCAGAGCTAAATTAAGCTGAAAGATAAACTCAAACTTGGATCGCATCCCCAGTAGCCTCGACTCCCATGAGCACCCTCTCAAATGGATAGCAAAGAAGTCAAGATGCCTTCCCATGGTGAGACCCTCTCCCCACTCTGCCAAGTACCTTCTGCTGCCCTAGGAGACCAAGTCACCACTCCCAGGGGTCCTCTAGTGTGTTGGCCACCAGAGGCTCAGTAAACTCCTTCCACAGCACCCACTTTCTGTCATAGAGCTGCCTGGGATATGCCCCTACCCCACCCCCAGCAAAGGCCACTTCCCCCTCACCTGGACTAGGAATCACTCTGAGGAGCCAGCCCAGCTCTGAGCCCCCTCCATCACCCCCATGCCCTCCAAGGTGTCACTACCAGCAATCACCCTGGCTGAGCCAGCTGTCCCAGGGCTTCCCCTCAGAGTCAGTCAGTCTTCAGGAAGCCTGTCCTCGGAGAGTTACACCCCACTGGGGCTTCCACACCCCAGGTCATCTGCTGTGTAGCTGGAAGGTGGCTTTCAGATGAGCTCGCCCCAGGGTTACCGAGCACCAGCTCTGGGACCCACCAGGAGAAGGGCACTGTCTCTCTTCCAAGAGTAGTTTTAGGTTTTCAGGGGCAAGTCCTCTTTCATGCCTTTATGTGATGAAAAATATGATGAACTTGGCTGTTGATTGCCATCCAACAGAGAGACAGACTGATAAAAACATCGTGCGTCTTTGTCCTCACGGCATCTGGTACCACGAGACCAACGACTCTTCCCCAAGACAGAGTAATTAAGAAAGGTAAACAATTTGACCCCTCAGGACATCCATGGTAGTACAGGTAGAGACACTCACAAGAGAGGACATCTACAACTGCTTTAGAAAGTCACAAGGATCATAGGAGAGAGTGTAAGAGTAAGGGGAACATTTTAAGGTTCAATGGCAATATGTCTTTTACTATAAGAAAATTTAGAGACCCACCCCCACCCCAGTTCCGGTGAGTGTGCAGAGAGCTTCCTGCTAGCCTGCGCCGG
>NDGM011175070.1:0-15257 GCA_002564305.1 Octomys mimax | reverse complement strand
TCACTCTGCAGCCCACACAGGCCTCGAACTCCCAGTGTTCCTCCTGCCTCAGCCTCCTGAGTGGTGGGGTTAGTTTTCCAACACCAGGCCCAGCTTCAATTTAGATTTTCAACTCAGCCTTATAGGCCCTTTTTTCTCAGGTTTTCTTTTTAAAATTAGATATGTTCTGAGAATCCTCCATTTCCTGTTATTTTTTTATTTAATTTAAATTTTTTTTTTAATGTTTCTTTTAAAAACCTACATTTAAACTTGAATGCAGCATCCCTGAAGGGAAATGTGACCACGTGGCCTGCTACTCAGACCCCACAGGTAGCTTCCTCCGCTCGAGGCGGTGGCCCGGACTCTGCTCCCCTAAAGAAGTAACTCCCGCCTGGAGCCGGTGAAAGCGTGCTGTGCTCAGCAGTCCCACAGTAGCCCTGCCACCCGCGCTGCCGAGCAGCCGCATCACCTGCGTCCCTGCTGAGGCTGATAAAACACTGCTGTCAATGGCTCACTTCTGATATTCAAGAACAGTGGCAGAGTCCATGAACTGACCAGCGGGAGTAATACTTGTTGATACCTTGCTCTCTGTTGTGTGTGTGTGTGTGTGTGCGCGCGTGCGCGCATGCGCGCGCGTGTGCTTTCCATAAAAGATTAAAGATAGGAAGAGGTTACAAAGTTTTCTCCCTCCTTCCTTGACGATTCACTGTGGATGTCCCTAGCCTCTGTCACCCTGTGTTGCTGGGACAAGGTTAACAGAAGCCATGAGTCAGCTCAGGCCTCAGGAGTAGCCTCCTGGGGGCTTACACAGCAAGGGTTGTCTCAGTCCTAAGCCAGGGTCCAGCATGGCCGGGAAGGAAGGAGGAATGGCAGAATGCAGCCCACCCCGAGGCTCCAGGCACCTCCAGCCTCAGTCTCCCAAAGGCCCCTCTCCAGTCCCAGCCTGCCAGGTCAGGGCCTCCCCCTGTGTGCTGAACACATGAAGGAGGGTGCCCTCAACACACAGCTGGGCCCAGAGGCTCACCTCAGCCAGCCTTGGACAGGGTGGCCCCACTTCTAGACCTCTTGGGGCCCCTGCTTCCTGGGGTACAACCCACTCTCTATCAGAAACCTGTCACTCGGGTTGCCACAGGGTCTGAGAGTTAGAGGTTTTGATGTTCTGGTGTTCAGCATGGGAGGGTGGGAGTAGCGGCAGGGCTTGAGCCAGTCTGCTAGGAAGGGACCTGTAAATGTCCACTTTTAATTTGCGCTTGAGGCGTTTAGTGCATGCGTTCCTGGGCTTTGTTTCACTAAGGTGGTTTGCATTTGATGAGAACTAGCATGCCAGGTGCCACAGCTTAAGGGTGACCCCCGGAGGTCTGTTGGAAGCAAGGTCCTGGGGTGCTGGTACTAGAGGTGCTCTGGTTCCTAACCAGGGGCACCCACCAGCAGAGGATTAAGGCATTTCTGGTAGGCGGCTGAGCCTGGCCCTGCCCTCTAGCACAAGCCCCTTAACAGGCACAGGTGGAACATGGTGAGTTAAGCGTCTCTGTAGAGGCAGCTTGTCTTAGGTGTTCCGTGAGGACGGATTCTCTCTGAAGAGTTCCCTGCAGCTAGTTTATTCTCATGTCCTGGGTAGGAGGACATGGGCCATGATGTGGACGCGGCCAGAGGTGGGGGGTTGTGGTCACAGATGGTGCAGGTGCAGCTGGAGCCTGCCTCCCCAGGGTCGTGGATCCCTCAGGGTGCTGCCTCTGGGACCAGGGTCACCACCGTGGTTGTGAACTCAGCATAGTTTGCTGTCTTCTGCCCTGAGCTCCAGGGTGCTGTGCTGGGGGGCCTAGCCCTCCCAGCGTCCTCACAACTCGCCTCTTTCCCTGGCTTGGTTTCGATCTCTCTGTACAAGCCCATCAAGTTTATATTTATTGGAACTCAATTCAACCTGTGAATTGTCATTCAGCTTTCTGGCGTTTCATGCTTCTGGAGCTACCTTTTCCGTGGCCAGAGAGAGTACTTTTTTTAGCTGCTGTTACCTGTTCAGGAGCGGGCTGAAGTCCCTCTGCTCCCGTTTATGTCTGAACCTCGCGTGGGGCCCTTGGCCACGTGATGTGCGCACGTGCCAGGCGCGCCCGCGCACGCGTCTCGCTGTTTGCAGCGGCATCTCATCCTCTGGCAGGAAACAGCTCCGCTATTTGTTCCCTAGGATCCGCAAAGCAGCTCCAACAGCATCTAGAGCAGACTGGAGTGGAGGCTGAGTCGGGCTGTAGAGGAACCCCTATCCTTTGAGGGGACCCCTAGAGGCTGTCTTTAGTGCCTGCAGGGTGCAGGGGCAACCATTCTGTTGATTGCCTTACTGTAGGAAAGGCTCTTTCTTGTCTCCTCTTATCCCTTGGACGTGGGGCTGATTTCTCCTATTCAACCCTCAGCCAAATTCTGTTCACCCTCACTGGCAGCCCAACATGCTTTGGGAACCTGGGGCACCTCAAGAAGGGTGGGGGAGGCCTCCTGGGTTTGTCTCTCTGCCGTGCGGAGGGACACTGCCTTGGGGCTGCCACTGCACTCCACCCTGAAAGCCCTGTGTCATGGTCAGCGGGTACAAGTCAGCCTTTTTAGGAATGAGGTCCCTAAGGGGAAGCTGGGCAGCGGATCGCCTCCCCTGGCAGCTGGGGCGGGCACGTGCCCTGCATGGGTGAGACGCCATGGACACAAAGCCAGGGAGGCTCAGACTCAGGGCATAAACTGTCAGGCACACCCTGGGACAAAGCGAGAAGGAAGTGGCCTGCGAGGGCTCAGGTTCCCTTGGCTCTGTGTCTTGGTTCTAGGATGTCATCCCCTCAGTCAGGATACTGCAGTCCAGTAGCAATGTAGGTTTATTTCAGCAGGAAGAAGCAGGCCTACTCACTGTTCTGCAAAGTTTTCCTTCAAAACTAAGTTAAAAATGGTTTGCATTGCTGTGGAAGGGGTCAGCACTCAGGAGGCAAGACCCATGTCCCGCTTGGACCCCTAGGACACTCCTTGTGGCAAAGCTGGGAGCCAGGCCCGACTGCAGCTGTCCAGGACTTTCAGGGCCTCCAGGGCTGCCCTCCTGACGCCAGGGTCTGAGTCCAGCTGCAGCTCCTGGAGAGCTGAGAGCAGAGGAAGGGTCGGCCTGTGTGCAGAGCCACACACCCTGTGTCGCCACGCACCCTGTGTTGGGCCCTGGCCTGAGTGCAGGCTGAGGCAGGATGCCGCCTGGGAGGGCCATCTCAGAGCCTTCCGGACACAAGGCCAAAGACCAGCAGGTGGAGCTGTGCCCCACACCCAGCAAGACCTCTGCCCCAGGCCTGAAGTCCCTGTGGGGGTGCAGAAAGGCCAGCTGTAGAGCCTGAGTGCAGAAATGGAAGCAGCTGAGGTGCAAGCCGGGTAACAACATGGGCTGAAGGGTCCCGCCTGGCCAACAGCTGCCTTCCTGAAAGCCCTCCCTCCGGAGGTGCATCCATTGCTCCCCCAAAGTACCCCATAGCAGGGTCGCCTGGGCCAGGCCTGGGACCCGACAGCCCCCACTTACAATTCCGTAGCCCTGGTAGGTCCAGCTTCTTCACATAATGGGCGGAGAGCTGCTTCATAATAATTCCTACAGGGAGTGCCAAAGAAGTGCTCATGGCACAGACTAGGTCTGCAGCAAACTGCTGTGACCCTCCCTACTTGAGACCCCAGGGAGTGGGCCAAAGTCAGCGAGGGGAAAGGCCAGGCAGGTGTGGCACTTGCCGGGGTGGGGCACCATGCACAAGCTGGGCCCGCGTGCTCACCCCGGCTCTGCCACCTGTCTCCACAGGCTTGAGGTTGACCAGGTGGCTGTCAAGGTCCACCCTGCATCAGACATCTGTCCCCTCACCTGCCAAGTTGCAGGCAACAATTCTGATCCTTGACAGGTTATTTTTAACGTAGCTCATTGTTTCCAGCAGGAAGCCACAGAGAACAGCAGGCCTTTTCTGAGTCTGAGAGAGGTAGAGGATGAGTTCCCGAGGACGGGCCAGGGTCACAAACTGAATTTTTGCCACAACTCTGCTCGCAAGCCAAATTGCTCACAAACCAAATTCCCCTATAAGGTTCACGTTGAACCTAACCATTGGATTTGATTCCGTTTGCCAGCAATTTGGTTTGTGACCAGAAGCATGGAAAGAATTTAAGCTCATGAACTGAGGTGGCACTATGTAAAATGGTCATGTTTTGATTATATTGAGTTAAATAAAATGTGTTATTGAAATTATGCCTGCCCCTTTCCACTTTTCAGAATGGCACGGCTATGTAACTTTATAAAGTAAGCAAGTGGTCGCCATGCCACCTCCGTAGGGCCCTGGGGCAGCGCTGGGCGGCTCCCCTCGATCTGCTCACCAGGATGGAGCACATGTTTGTCTGGAAAGTGATCATCTTGTCATCGTCAGTGCCAGCATCGCTGTGCCCCAAGGGGCTCTCCAGGGACTTGCAGCCCCAGAAGTGCACACACTGGAGCATGGTAGCCACACAGGCCTGGAGGGACACAGGACAGCAGGAGAGGTGTCAGGGAGCTAGCTGGACTGCCCCCTTGTGAGGGGTGAGCCAGGAGAAGCCAGGGCAGCCCCAGACAGACTGGAGTCAGGAAAGGGCCAGGCTAGGGCTCCTGGAGGCTACAGAGACGCAGGGCCCCGCAAACTCCCGTAAAAGCCTGTGTGCATTTATGAACGTGCTCTGCCCATCCTGTGCCTTCAGGCAGCGCTTTGGCACTCGGTGATCCTGCAGGATCTGGGTATGGAGTCCAACTGGGTGGGAAGGGCAGGGGGACCTCCAGTCTGCCTGGCCCTGCCTGAACCTTCCTGTGCTGCTGCAATCCAGCCCTTGGCCTCTGGCAAGAGAGAGATGAGCATTGTCCCCAAGGAGAGGTGCAACACCTGACTCCATTGCATCTCCACACCCAGAAGTGGCCCCCAGGAACTGTCCTGGAGGGAGCGGTGCTGGTCAACAGCAGAGGCTGGTGTGGACTCCAAGGGACAGGAGACTAAGAGCAGATGTTCCATGCCTGGGGCAACTAGGACCATGCCACAAAGCCAGCCAGGCAGCCAAGCCCAGGTCAGGGCTGTGCACCCTGAGGCACCCCTCACTCCTGTGAGTACCACCTGAACAACCCCAGCCCACCCCCACCCAGAANGTGGCCAAGAACCGGACTGAAGCACTAGAGAAAGATGACTACCGAGTCCCTCTGCTATGGGGCTGGACGATCCCCAAGGCCTACAAGTGGGCACAGACACCGTTAGCCTGGGAAGACAGGGAGTAGCTGGGATCCTGGCCCATGTGGAGCTTCAGAGCCTTGTGAGCAGCCCACGCAGGGCCACTGCAGCCACAGCTGGCCAATGTTACCTGCAGAGGCCACGGCCTAGGAGCGGCTTAGGCCTCTACCTCCTGCCGCCTACCATGGACCCTGAAGAGGGGCAGCAGCAGTCAGGCCTGCCTGCAGAATCCTCACAGCCCCGAAGTGGGTCCACTCCTCAGCAGAGCGGGGAGTGAGATTTAAGATGAGTTTTAATGAACGGAGCCCTAATGCCAGAAGTGACCCACCATGTGCAGACGTGCTGAACAAAGGGATACTGGCAGAAGATGGCTGTGGACAGGGAGGGACAGAGCCTGAGGAAGCCACACCCCATCTTCACACAGCACTGAGGGTCCTTCACCCAGCGGCAGCTGTCCCTGTCCCCAGCCTGCATGAAGGCTAGGGTGGCTGCAGAGCTCCTGCAGAAGACTGAGCTAGGCACACAAGGCCACAGCCACCAGTGGCCGCAGGCCCACAGGCCCTGTGCCTTCGGGTGATGCAGACCTGGGCTGTGCTGGAGCAGGGGTCCTGGCAGTGCAGCAGGAGGGGCACCCAGGCTCGCCTCAGTTCCTCCTTGAAGAAGTGCCTCCTGGCAATCCCAACCAGCCTGGCCAGCTTCCCAAAGAGGATGAAAGCCTTTTCCCGGAGCACTTCACTCTCCTGTGGCCAGAACACACAAATGGGCTGCGTTGGCTGCCGTTCCAAGGGCAGGAAACTGGACAAGCCCCAGCCACTGTCCCCAGGACTGTTTCTAGTCCCTTGGCTCCTGCAGAGCCTTCCAGGCCCTCCCTGGGGTCCTGTGACTCTTGCTGCACTCTCGGAGTCTGGGAGGGAGGGCATGGTTCTGGCCTCTGGGCCCCCCTGTACCCTGAGTAAGGGCTTGTGGGGGTTTGAACCCACACCCCTGGGTCGGTCCCAGGGCATATGTGGCAGGTGGCCCCAGAGCATGTGAGAGTGAAAGGGGACACTTTTTCCCTCCTAGCATGGCAGAAGGCCACCACCCCTCGGTGCAGCCCCGGAGCACCACAAGAGCTCCCATGTTCAGCTAATCCATGCACCCTCTGCACTCACGTTGTCGAAGAACAGCCTGCACTGCTCAGAGATGGCCTTGAAAGCAAAGCCCACATCTCCCTCCCGGAGCTGGGCCAGGACCTTGGTCAGGGCCTCCATGCCCTCCACGGTCACCATCACCCTGCTGTCTGTGGCCCCTCGCAGGGAGCCCAGGCACTGCTGCAGCAGGAGCTTCCGGTACTGCTTCACCTGGAGGGGAGTGGACAGCTCAGCCTCGGCCTTGACACTCCTGGCAGCCTGCAGCCCGGAGCCCGAGCCAGTTCCGTACCTTCCGGGGGGCACCGAGGGCCATGTTGCCCAGGGCGCGCAGGGACAACACCTGCAGGGCCTCATCCTCCTGCTGCCCTGCCCCCTTCTCCAGCAGCAGCACTGCCGGCCTCAGCAGCTTCTCCTGGTATAGAACTGGGTTGCTCATGAACTGGAAAAGAGCATGTTTCTCAGTCAGTACCCCCAGGGGAGCCCATCTCTAAGCAACCGGGTGGGACAAGGTCAGGAGCCTTGCCTGGGACAGTGGCTCTGTGCACAGAGGGGTGCCTCAGTTTCCCCATCTGTACATAAAGAATGATTCTCACACCAGCCCCAGGGGATGCAGGAAGCGCTAGGTGGCATGACCTGCAAGCCCCTCTGTCACTGATTTCTCCAGTTGGCACAGCTGTTGCCTTTGCTAGAGCCCCATACCCCACCCAAGGGCAAACAGACTGAACTCCAGGGAGACTCTCTCATGGCCTCAGACTCAAGGTGCTCAGACCTCAGGCCCAGGTGCCCCCCCACCCCAAGCCTGTGCATTTGTGAAGCCTGGTGTGGTGGTGTGCACCTGTGATCCCAGCATGAAGAGGCTGACGCAGGAGGATTACAATTTTGAGCCCAGCCTAGGCCACTTAGCAATTTAGTGAGACCCTGTCTCAAAATATAGAAAAAGGACTGGGGGTGCCTGCAACGCACTACGAAGGCCCTGGGCTCAATCTGCAGGACTGCAAAAAGGAAAATAAATGAAAAAGGATGGGAGGGGGAGGGAAGGAGAGAGGAGACAAGGAAGGAGAGAAAGCAGCTCGTTGCTGGCTCCTGGGCAGGAGCAGCAGCAGCCGGCTTAGAGGCTGTGGTGTGTCCTCAGGAGCCCTGGGTGGTGCCCACCTCCTGATGCTCCGACTCTGCACTGCTCTGCCTCCAGGGCATCCTAGACACCAGCACCCACAGCCCATCAGGTCTGAGACTTCTGCTGAGCCCCTGGGAAGGGCCAGGAGTGGGGCAGGGCTTCGAAAAATGACCATATCCCATTGTAAATGCCCATCGCTGGGGCTAAATCCAAACTTCCCCGGAGCATTAAGAGAAAAAGAAAATCACAGAGTAAAGTCCCGTTGCCTTGCAAAGAATTTAAATGGATAACTCCACTCTCAGAAGCAGAAGCTAGCTCAAGGAGCTCCAGTCAGTGCTGTGTGAGCTCTCCGGGGCAGCTACACCATGTGTGCATTACCTTACTTAGTTCTTGCCTGGCCCTACAGGAGGTGCTGCTGTCCACTCCTCAGCGCCTCACCCACACCCCACCATTCTCACACTCAACCTTGAGCAACTCCCTTCTTCACAAATTAATAAAACCTGTTTGGCCCTGGATCAAGGCCTTTGCTCCAGCCAGCCATCATCACGGCTGGACTTAGGGCCCTGCTCCCCATAAGTGTCCTTAGTCTCACCATGGGTTACCCTGGAAGTGGTAGATTGGAATGAACTCACTAGAATTCCAATAACTTTTCCATGGGATCACAGATATAAATTTCCTGGTCCTTATTGAGGGCCACCATGCTCTGCTGGTTTCTGACCACTTGGAGTAGCCATAAATGTCTCCCCACTGTCATTTGGGGGGTTTGCAATGAGCAGAAGACCCTGGAGGAGGCCATGAGCTTGAAAACTCTTGGCCAGCACGTTTGACCTCAGGTGGTCTGGTTCTAGGCCAGGAAGTTTGAATAGTTTAAAGAGTCATTTTCACACTTTCAGTGATGGGGGAAACAATCTAACAAAGGACATTTCATGACTCATGGGAATTAAGCGAAGTCGAAACGTCAGCATCCAGTAATAAGGCCCGAGTGTTGCTTGCTTCCTACGGCACAGTAGGCCTCACGCAGGTGATGCAGTTTCTCCCGGACTCTCCCTGGGCATGTCCTCCAGCTCAAGGCGGATGGCCCGGCCCCAGCTGCTGGACACAGGCCCACCTCTGCGCCTGTCAGGGCTGAGCCCCTGCAGTGCTCCCCTGTGGGCGCCCTGGTTTCTCAGCACCCCCGTGCTGCCTGGTCTGTGTTATTCCACTAGGAATGAATGAGCATGCTGAGGAGGGAAGCTTGTTGCCCCAGAATGCAGGGGCACCCTAGAGACTGGACGCTTCCCATGAGGAGAACCATCCCCACCCCCAGTGTGCCCTCCCCTGGGCCAGGTGCCTCACTTCCACGCAGGCCGCTGTGCAGCTGATTCGGCAGCTTGGCACTTCCGAGTCCAGGCCCCTGAGCATCAGCTCCAGCAGCCGCTGCCTGTATCCCACCTTGCTCCTCACGCACAGCCTACAAGGGACAAACAGTGCCACCATGCAGGGAAGTGGGCCCAGCATCTGCCTACCCTCTGGAGCCTGGTACCACCTTGTAGGGTGACAGTGGGCAGATCGAAGAACATTGCTAGGTCTCTCTTGCCAGGGGTACTGTGGGGGTGGGGTCAGTGAATTCCTCGCTTTCTTCCCATCTGCTTTTCATAATGGGACATGATGGGGAACTGGGCAGTGAGTGCCCATCCTGGCCCTGCTGGAGCCCCTTGCACATGGCCTTGGACAAGCCCCTCTTCTCTCTGGCCTCACATCTCCACTTCTGGAGCTGGAAGTTGGGAAAAGAGGGTCTAGAACAAAGGCCCTTGTGGCGACTCCTGGGGGCCTTCAGCTGAGCAAGAGACACCTCTGTGCACCTCCCACCCTGTGACAGCCTGGGCCCCACCTGGCCAGCAGGCTGACTCCCTCCAGGAAGGTGGCGCTGCTCTCCAGCCGGGCCCACACTGAGTGCTCCTCCAGGGCACATGCCAGGCCCTCGCTGTTGAGTCTCTCGAATAGAAGCCGCATGGACTTGACGGTGACCCTGGGAGGAGGCAGATGTGCATACTGTTGGGCTGGACCACGGCCTCAGGAGTGCATCACAGGAGTCCGTGTGCCGGCAAACTCTCAAAAACCACAATGTGCTGTACATACACAGGGGAGGGCTATAAGTAGAATCTGCTTCCAGAAACTTGTCCACCAGAAAGAGACAACCAGGGCCTCTGGGGGGGAGGTGACTCGTGGAGCCCAAGGCTTCTAGGGACAGCTGGAGGCCAGGGCCAGCCAGGGCCAGCAGCCTTGCCCCCATAACCCCGCCCCCTTGTTGCCAGCCCTGAGCACCTCTCTAGGTTCAGCTCCTCAGGAAGCGTCCCTATGTGGACCAGTCTCCAGGTCTTCAGCACAGGTGAGGAGGCCTTGGGCCTGAGGCTGCAGCTCAGCTGCATCAGGAGGGTGTAGATGAGGTCAGGGAACAGGTCCAGGAGCTTGTTCTCTTTGTCCATCTTCTCGAGGAGGAGGCACAAGGTGCACAGGATCTACCGAGAGGAGGATCAGGTGCCGGGGCTCCGAACCTGAGCCCCCAAGGAGCCCCAGGCCTGCCCTGAGACTCACCATCAGGGGGTCCACCGTGGCCAGGCGCCAGATGTCAGCCTTGGAGGTGGGCTGCACCCTGGGAGTGAACCGCGACTGCAGCCGGCCCATCAGGCCACGCAGCATGCTCCGCGCAAAGGGCACGTTCTCTGCGGCTGCCAGCCACACCTCCTTCAGGTGGCTGGGCAAAGACAGGCACAGCGACTGTGGGTTCCCTGCCACACCCCCTGGCAGTTAGGCCCATCAAGCCACCCCTCTGTAGCCTCTGAGGAGGAACTGAACTCTGAAATTCGGTCAGATGGCGTAAGCTGCCAAGACAGCATGGTTAAGACCCACATCCCTGCTGCCGCACTCCGGACTTTCAGACATAGGAGACCCCAGTTCCACTCCCAACCCATGAAGCTGTGAAGCTGGGGCTCCAGATTGGTGGTTTGCCAGGTGCTGGGACCTCCCACCTGAGACACAGGTAGAGGGCTTTGTCTCTGGTGGACCAGGTCCTGCCCTGGGGCCCACTGTCCATGCCCACCTCCTCCAGGACACCCACCTCTGCATGGGCAGGGGCTGCCTCAGCAGCGATGTGAGAACCGTCTCCTGGTGGAAGTGGGCCAGCAGGAGGATGCCTTCAATGAGAGGACGCCGCACCTGCAGGTGGTCCACCGCGGGGAGGTGCACCAGGATGGCACCCAAGATTTCAGCCACCTGTGGGGGCCAGAAGTCACCTGTGGAGGGCACAGGACACCCTCTTCCAGGGAGGACTCCAGGTGGGTTAATCCAGGAGCACCCCTCCTGCACATCGGTTGCTCTCTTCTCTGGACTCTTTTACTGAGTCCTTAGTATAGAAGGTGGGGTGCCTGCGCCCTGGCGGCGCAGGACCAGGCTACACTTTAGCACAGGGCTCCCTTGTTCACAATTCTACTTCCTGCTCCTCTGGAGCACTCAGGACTCAGAGGAGACAACCCCAGTGAGTGCAGTGGGCCCATGGTCAGGGTGCCCCCAGCAGCCCCAGCCCACCCCTAGGCAGCCTTGCTGGGCTCTGCCACCTTGTCGTCCAGCTCCTTGACCCGCATTTGGAGGAAGGTGCCTATCCAGGTGACAGCAGCCTTGTCATGCTGCAGGTCCATGGCCCCGATGTTCTCGCACAGCTTCTGGATGAGGGAGACCACCTCATCACAGTTAAACTCCATGCAGACCACCTAGGACCGCAGCAAAGCCAGGTCACAGCCTGCTCAAGGCTGTCTGTCCTGTCTCTTGCTGTCCCAGGGGTGGGGTGCTCCGGCGTCACTCCTCTGTCTCCAAGGCCTCCCACTGGCTGGCCAGTCCAGGCCCAGCTGACTTCCGAGGCGATTTTGGTTCACCCAGGCCTTTCCCATAATTCCTTGCTGTCCCCTCCCTGCTTAAACCCCACGTAAGAAACCCCAAACTCTCTGTCTCCACTTCTGTTGCCTCTAGCTTGTGTGTCCCAAGCCCCAACCCCCCTCTGACCTCCTCTTGCCACTTCTTGGAGCTCCCTTGTACCAGAAAGCCACCTCCACCCCCAGCACGGATAGGACCTCATCACCCCGCCAAGTCTCAAGCCCTGTGTGAAAGTCCTGGGCACTCCCACTCATCTCTGCGCCACCAGTTTGGCATGAGCCAGTGCCAGTGTGCAAAGCCTTCCGGATCATTTGGTGCCTGCTCTGTGCTCAGTGTGGCATGTCATAGGGATTGGGAAGAGCCAGCAGGCAGTGCTGGGTGCCTACTGTGTGCTGGGCACTCCCATGGGGTCTGGAGCCACTGCGGGACATTGCCATCAAGATGCACCAGTTTCACCAAAAGCCAGGGCAGCTGCAGGCTCCAGGGGAGAGCTGCAGCCATCTGGGAAAAGCCCTGGCCCCCAGAGGTGGCCTAGGCTCTGGAGACCAAGCCGTCACCTTGGCAATTCTGGAGGACACGCCCGAAACCTTCTCCTCGTCCATACTCAGCAGGTCTTCCCTACACTTCTGCAGCTCCTTCTCCTGGGCGGCGCCCCATAAGGAGCAGGTCTGGCTTGCTGTGGGGAACACACCATCAGCCGTGATCAGCAGGACAGAGGGCTTGGTGTGGGCCACTGCAGGGTGACCTCCTGCCCTGGATCTGCAGGCTTGAGTCACCCTCAGCATCTGCACCTCTGCCCCTCTCTGCCTCTGCCCGCTCTCTACCTTCTCCATGGTATGCATCTGCCTGAGCACCTCCCACACAACCCAGACCTCTGCCCTGGCCAGTTCTGCCATAGCCCTGGTACCTGCAAGCGGGCTTTATGCTGGGGCCTCTCGGTGCCAAGAACAAGCCCTCAGTGAACCCATCAGAACCAAGGAGTGCCTCCTTTCAGAGGCTCCCATGGCCTCTTGCTGGCCCTCCCCCCCAGCCCGCCTGCTCCATACCATGAAGATCTAGCAGGCTCGACAGGACATTAGTTGAGGCCATGCGAGTTCTTCCGTGGGCATCACAGATGCATGGGGCAACGAGTCCCACCAGGGTGCCAAACTGGCCCAGCTTCAGGGGGATCTGAGAGTCAGGAGACATGGAGTCTCATACCTCCTGCCTCCTGTGCATTCACAGGGTGCCCACAATGGGGGTACCTCTCTTCTCACATGCCTCTGGGAAGGCTGCCAGGCCTGCCTGCAGCCTGGATGTCAGCATCCCAGGCCCTCAGCTGGGGCCTGGAGTCTGTGAGCCATCTTCCAATGGGTCAGTGCTGTTCTGATGGCAGAGAAAGCTCGGGCCTGGTTTCTATGCCTAGGAACCTGCTTTGTCCTATCACTGAGGTCTGGGGTCCAATACGGGTTTACCGTCTCTCTAGCTGAATGACCTGGATGGGGACTTTGCCTCAGTCTCTCATGTTGTCTGTCTCTAACATGGAGTCAGAGACAGCACCTCCTCCTCCAGGAAGGGCTGTAGAATCGGCAGAGAGAACACAGGAAATGTGCCCCACACAGCCTGCCCTGGCTGTCCCTCCATGTCAGCCCAGACCCCTGCCTCACTAGACTGGGACCTCATCTCACCTCCGTCATGCACCCCAGGGTCTCACTGTCGCCATCCCCAAGGCCTGAGGCTGTTCCCACACCCCAGCTGGGGCACTGCCATCCTCCTGCCCACAGCTGTGCCTGAGGACAAGACTGTCCGAGCATGGAGCCAACAAACGGAGAAGAGGCTGTGCCGGCCACCAGCTCACCAAGGAAAATGCGATCCCGTTCCTCTAGACCCCGTGAGTCCTGCGTTACATGTCAAGACTTGTGAAATGTGACCTCATGGTTCATCCTTTTCTCATTCTAAGTATTCTTTCCCATGTGGTATTTGTAATTGTGTACGCTGATGTGTTTGTTTGTTTTGATTTGATTTGATTTACTGGAGGATGGCAGATTGCACCCAGGGCCTTCACACTGAGTTAATCCCCAGTCCCTTTTGTTCTTCTGTTTTGAGACAAGGGCTCATTAAATCACCAAGTTACCCAGAAGGGTAGTCCCCCTGCTTCAGCCTCCCAAGTACTGGGACTGCAGGCCTGCACCACCATGCCTCATGCTTGCCATTTCTCTCCCTCCCTCTTGCCTTCTTATTAGGGCCCTTATCTTTGCACAAGCCCAGGTCCTACCAAGCTGGGTCGCACTGAGCCACCTCCTGTCTTTCCCCCTCAGCAGCCCAGGACCCTGGCCCCTTGCTCATCACAGCCTATTCTCCAGGTAGAGCTTGATTTCAAGTGCCTCCTGCCCCCTCACACAGAGAGAGGGCTTCTCACGGAAGTCAGGGCAGCAGGCTTGGGGCCAGGTGCTCGCAACTCACACAGACGCTGGCACTCCGGACGTAGAGCTCTACGAGGTGCAGGTGCAGGTTCATGGCCTTCTCCCGCTCCCATTCTTTCTCGGACAAGATCCACTTCTCCAGGAGCTGTGGGTGGGGCCCAGAACATGGAAGTGGTCAGTGAAACTGAGGACAGCCTGTCCTGCCAGCTTTTGCAGCCCTCCTGTCCCTCCCACCCAGGGTCTGACTTTCAAGGCCTCTGCATGGTCCTAGACACTTCGGCGTTCTTCCCCAGCCCTCCCAGGAGAGGAGAGGAGGCTTAGGCAGAGAGAAACTGTCTCTTTTATGGAGCCTGGTTCCACATGTCTGCGCCCAGTGAGCACTGGGAGCATGGACGCCCTGCACTGCAGGAGGCACTGAGCGCCAATCTAGCATCACAGTCCATCTCAGAGCACAGAACGTGAGTGCCACTCTTCAAATGCTGAGCGTCCCCAAAAGGCCATGCAGTGAAGGCTGGGTCACCAAAGGATGGTGCTCCTGGGAGTGATGAACCCCTTGAGGGTGCTGGTGGGAAGAAGTCAGGTCCACCAAAGGCGCACTCGAAGGGGACACTGGGACCCAGGTCCTTTGTCTTTCCTTTCCAGCCTCCCTGAGGGGAGCAGATGAAGCTGCCAGGCATTTCCACTGTGGTGAGCTGCCGGCCACACCATGGAGCTGGCTGACCATGAACTGAAACCTCTGAAACCGTGGGCCACAATAAGTCGTCTTTTGGTCACTTGCCGCTTGCTGCTTTTGCTGCCTTCTGCTCACCATGAGTTATTTCTCCTCTGCCATGCCACCCACCCTGCCTCGGAGCCAGCCACCCATGACCTGAAATTTCTAGGAATGGTGAGCTACAGTCAACCTTTCCTCGTTTCACTTTGCGGGGCAACTACTTTGTCTCAGTAACAAGAATAATAACTAAGACAGAGGACAGTAAAGAGACCTCAACTACATGCTGGGCAGAATCTGGATGGCATTGCAGGACTCACACAAAGGACATCACTGAGACAAATGTGAAATTTGAATATGGATCATAGGTTTTAGTTAAATTTTTTTTTTCTGTACCAGGGATTGAACTCAGGACCCTACACTTGCCAGGGAAGCATTTATTCTACTGAGCTATCGCCCCGGGCCCCATAGGTTTTAATGTAGCACTATATTGACCTTAAACTTCACGATTTTGATCACTGCGCTCTTGTGAGAGATTGATATTTTTATGTCTGCAACTAACTGTCCGTGCTTCAAAAGATTTGCATATCTGCGCATGCACATGTGCATACGCATCTCTATGTATGCATGTATAATGAAAGGGAACAAGGAAAGGAAGAAAATGTGAGCAAATATTAAAAATTATGAATCTGAGTGAAGAGTATCTTTTTATTTATTTATTTATTTAATTTATTTTTTTTGGCAGAACTGGGGATTGAACTCAGGCCCTTGCGCCTGCCAGGCAAGTGCTTATTC
>NDGM011175066.1:0-14074 GCA_002564305.1 Octomys mimax | reverse complement strand
TTTTTTTTGGCGGAACCGGGGATTGAATTCAGGCCCTGTGCTTGCCAGGAAAATGCTTATTCTACTGAGCCATCTCCCCAGCCCCAATTATTACAATTTTAGTTACCCCATAGTTATAGTATCCACCTTATTAAGATTAAATAAAATATACATTGAAAGGGTTCTGCAAAGTTCCTGGGAAACAGTAAATTTCCAGTGAGTGTGAAAATTTTCAAAATGGAGTTGCTTGCATCTACTGTAATAGAAATAATTAAAAAATAATAAAGCTAAGAGATTATTGGGGGAAGGGATTTCATGCAGAGCTGATGACAATGACTATCACAAAACTATGCCAGAACCAAAGCTTGCCCAAACATCACTGCCGCTGCAACCTTATACAAAAATCCTCCTGCAAAGACATCTGTCCAGCACCTGGCTGTTCCTCCTCGGATTGGTGCCACCCTTGCTATTCATCCTGTGCCCAAGGCTTACTGTTTCAAAATCTCTTATGGAATCCTCCTCACTCTTGCCTTTTAAAACTTATTGCTACAAGCTCTTTGAATATGCTCATAGCTTGCCATGGCACTCATGTTCCTATGGCAGGGTTCTGCTATCCTCAAAGAAAGAACATTGTTCTTGGAGAATCTCCTTCTCATTGTTAATTGGGTGGCTAGTAGAAATATTATCATCACCATTCTCAAAATGCTGTCTTGAAACATCAGTATTCTGCCCCTAAATCAGGAAAATGCTAATCTAAGTGAAATAGAGAAATTTAATTTTAAGTGAAAATTAGTGGGCAAGAGATACTTTATGGAATTATTGTATCAAGACTTATAGGTATGCTGCTCCTTCAAAATTCTGGGAACTGAAACTTTAGTGAGAGTAAAAGTTCATGACCTACACAGTATTCATGAACATTTCTAGAAAAACTTGCTGCAGGTACATTTTCATTAGCTTTACAATCTATATTAGATTCTATGAGCCAAATGTCCAAAATGTAGTTTGGACGTTTCATTAATTTTCTTTCCTGAAGTCCCATGTGGATAAGATCATCTCTTTTCTGTCCATTTTATGTGTAATTACATCTTGCCTGTGGGATCAAATATCAAGCTTAGGAAAAAGAAACAACAACAACAATAAAATCAAACCTTCATGACTACAATGCCTGAAAGCCTTAGAGAAGGTTAAGTTTTGTAAGACCACTTCCACTGCCATCACTACAACAGCAGCATGTTTTAGGCAGAGAGAAGGACGCAGGAACAGTAGTTACTCAGAGTGCTCATCATGCCCCTGCTGAGATCAGGGGTTGGTAGCATTAGCCCTCTGCCAAGTGCTGTGAGCCATGCAACTTGGGCCAAACCAATTTATACTTGCTTTCTCATGGAATAACATGTTATTAGACTAAGTAATAAAAACACAGATGATCCATTTAACATTTCTAGTGAAAAAATTAAAGATGCCCAGTGTTAGAAAAATCAGACCTGTTTCTAGCCTGTCACTTCGCTGTGCTTGCTTTCCTATTTATTTTTTTCTAGAATGTCATCACCATTGGTGGAAGCCCTGAGACGTACAGAGGCCTGCCTGAATTTCTATGCCTTTCTGGTCAGCTGTGTCCCCAGCAGGGCTGAGCCTGTGTGGCTATAGGCTGTCTTGGCATTCTTTATTCTTGAGTATGTGTGTTTCCCTATGAAGATGGCCATGCAAGACGCACAGCTCCACGTGAAACTAAGATTTCATTGACAATTAAATGAGAAGTTTCCTAGCGTCCAAGTCCCAGCTCATGGAAATCACGATCCACGTGGAGGCTTCGAGTCTGTGCTGGCCTCTGCTCCTCCCTCCTTGCACAGGCCTCCAATCCCCGCATCCTTTCTGGGCTGCCTGAGACTTCTGTCTCCAAGAGGCCTCATCCTGGCCAGGCTAGCCCACCTGCCCAGCTGTTGTCCTGGCTCTGGCTTCTTGAACACTCTTGGCATTTGGGTCTTCACAGATACTCTAAGCAGAGTGGAAAAGAATTGGGAAGAATATTCGAGTGATTAGTGTCAGCTCCATTCAAATCAAATGGGAACAAAGGCATGCTGAATCCCTTCGGCACTCCATTTGATCATATTTTCCCAGTTTCAATATTCCTATACATATTAATCACTTGTTTTATAAAAATTCAGGATGAACTTACATTTATCAAAGTTATGGCTAACACATAGCCAAAGAAAAATGGTAGTTTTATTTTTGTCACTTAATTTTGAAAAACTTAAAAAAATATACTTTATTAAAGAAAATAATCAACAAAGCCTGAACGTCACTACTAAATCTCGCTGGTGTTTACCTCTCAGGAAAGATCCTCATCAGTCACCAGCAAAGGTAAATAGGCAAATGTCATTCTAGCATTCCTTCAGGACTGTGAGATGGAATGCAAGGGAGGAGGAGCAATATATGGACTGTCCACACCTAAGAAACCCAATAAATCAATGACCTCTAGATATTGCGGCATGCAGACTTTATTAGGTGCCATCTGTAATCACTCAATTAAAAACAAATAAAGTATGCACAGTTAAGCCTCAGGCCCTGACATGAGTAGAGCTGCACTGCTCACATCTGCTTGGGCTAAGCCGTGATCCTGGCATTAATCTCACGGCCACAGTGGGTCCTGGGGAGGAGAGCGTGTCAGCGGCTGCGGAGTTCAGGCCATTTGTTATTAGGTTAAGGACAAGTTACAGTGCAATGGAAAAGATCTGTAAGTGACCTTCATGTAATTAAACCATTCTATGTATTTGCTGCGTTGCTCTAAATGGCCAAGAATTCAGCCATGAGACGCCAATCCAACTTTATGGTACATATAGCAAAATAAAAATGGCACACTTGTGAGAGAATCAAGTATGGAGTTGTACAGTTTTAATATGTTAGGGCTAGAGACCTACACATATTTTATAGCTCTCATACGTATCCAGAAAGAGGGGTGTGTGCGTGTGTGTTTCTGTCATCCAGAAACATGACTAATGCCATGAACACTTTGAGATATTTCAATTTAATCATTTTCCTGTTTACATAGTTTTCCAATAAAATTGCCATCTTCCTGCAAATCTCATTTGCTTCCCTTACTTTCTCACTTCATGCTGCATTATATTTTGTGTGACCACTTATGCTATGACATGTTTTTGAAAATACAACTCTCTAAGTTTAGTTGTTATATTTTTTCACATTAACATGTCAAAGTTTATGTAGGCATTCCCCTATTTTTAAGTAGTTTAAGCCCATTTTTATTTTTAATTACAAACTATACTAAGAATGTCATTGTTATAGTTTTTATACACCTGTCAGTTTTTTTTTTTTTCCTAGGATTGGAATGGGTCTCAACCACAGACATTTTCTCTACTTCAGGAAGTCAAGGAAAAGTTTACATTTAATAACCACATCTTTTTTTTTTTTTTTCGGTACCAGGGATCGAACTCAGGACCTTGCACTTGCCAGGCAAACACTTATTCTACTGAGCTAGCTCCCTGGCTCAATAACCACATCTATTTAAAGTACATCATTTGAAGGCCAGTGATGTAGCTCAGTGGTACAGCACTTGGCTGGCAAGCATGAGATCCTGAGTTTGATTCCTAATACCCCCCACTCGGCCAAAGTATATCATTTGATCAGTTTTAGTGGTTATACATACTTATGCAACCACTGCCACAATGAAGATACTGGATTTTTCTATCAGTCTTCCGGTTACAGACATTTTGAAGGTTTTTAATATGTACTATTAAATTACTCTTAATGTATATCATTGAAGTATTCTTTCTTCTAGGTTGCGCTAATTGCCCTCCCCTCCAGCAGGCTGTTAAAGTGGAATTTCTCTGCATTCTCCCCATCAAGGACTAGTTGTCTATATAACACACAGTAATAACTTAATAGAAAACAGGGTCAAATTTAAAGCCATTTCTGCCATGGTTTGAGTCTTCCCTGTCCCCCAGAGGCCTACAGGTTAGTGGGTTGGTCTCCAGTGTGCTGCTGCTGGGAGGTGGTAGAAACCTTAAGAGGTGGGGTCCACTGCAAGGTCTTCGGGTCACCAATCGCATTCCCTGGAGGAGGACTGCTGGACGCTGGTCTCTTCCTCTCTTTCACTTCTTGACCATGAGCTGAGCCCAGTCTACGCTGCCACCTTCTGCTGCCATGATGTGCTGTCCCTACCACCAGAAGCCTAAAAGCGATGGCCCAGCTGGTCATGGGCTGAAATTTCTAAAACTACAAGCTGGAGCAAACTTCTCTTTGTAAATAAATTATCTTAACTAATTGTTATAGCAATGGAAAGCTAACCAACAATTGCTTATGTTATTGAGGCTGGGCTGTTATATTTGAACATTCTTCTTGATTATTTGCACTTTATTTTCTCCTTTCATTTTGTTAGGCTTTCTGGTGTGTTTAGAAAAAAAAAAACTCTTCCTGTGTTACTAATACAGTTAACAATATGATATCATAATTGTAAATATTTTTGCCAACTTACATATATTCTCAGCATGCTTAAAGTTTTAGTCAGATATATTTATATTTTCACACCTTTGTTTTATTGGATTTATGTTTTGTAAATCTGTGGCAAAACCTAGCATCACAAAAAATGATCACTTACACTTTCTTTTTATGTTTTCCTAAAAATATCTGATCCTGTAGACATCTGGAATTTATGAAGGCTTATTGCATAAGGTGAAATGACTGTTTTCCCTACATATTCATCCAAGTAGTTTTTCTTTATTTTTTCCCTCCCCTGATGAACACCACCTTACTGCATACACCTTTGTACCACTGTCTCTTTCTATTCCACTGACTACCTCATCTTAGGCTTTTGCACCATTATTCTTTAAAGCCAGGTGAATTCTTGCCTTTTAGAATCTATTCTAGGACAATTTTCTCCTCGTTTCTTTTCTAAAAAAGTCATTGGCCAATTCACCTGTTTATTTTTCCAGATAAGCTTAATAATCATTTTAAGTCATAAATATTCAAGTTACACACAACTTGAAATATAAACATTTCAAAATATTCTGTATTCTCTTTGCATGAACATGGACTGTTCGCTTGGCTTGCATTTCTGAGGTTGTGGTGGTGCAAGGGCTAGAACTATTAATGAAAACTTCTGGGCTCATGTAAAGGGTGCTACTAAAACATGGTCAGGGTATGAGAGAAAACCACAGATTCGATTTCAGAAAGCCAAGAGGACTTTTAAGTTTGAAATGTTCCATAAATGATTACAAAAACATGCTTTCCTGACTCTAATGAAGCTTAGTGTAAAAATTCTAGTTCTAGAACATTAACAAAATAAAGCCTACAATCATAGCACGATTCTGCACGTAGTCCTTAAGTCAATGGCCTAGCAACTACTAGCAAAATATGTTTAAGTACTGGGCATCATTTTTTTTCTCATTAGCTCCTGTGCTCCATTTCACAGATGTGTGGAAACAAAGTCTGGCTTCCCTTTGCATCTGTGATGGGGTGTGTATGTATTTTTATTCTTGGTTTACACTAAAAATAAACTAGAGCGAGTGGGAACGTACCACAGGATGTGGTCCATCAACTCCATGTGACTTCAATATTAGTGTTAGGAAACAACTTTAACGATGGCTTCAATTGTGATTTTTCAAAATAATATAGAAAGAAAATAACTCCTTCTTGTCTCCAAACCAAGACACATTCAAGAAGTCAAGTGTGCTCGGGTCAGCAGGCACTACATGGGCAACTGCACGGCCACCAGAAAAGCTGAAGCCAGCAGAGACTTCCTGCCACACATCATTGCGAGTAACACCAAGAAATACTTCAATTCACACTACGACAAACAGACCTTGAAACAGTTGTGTTGTGTTGCGCTGTCCTTTGAAACTGAGATTCTGGACTAACAAGTACTTGTTGAAAACCCTGCTCTACCAGAGACTGAAAATAATCAAGTAAGATGATGGGCAACTTATCTTGAGTATATCTTTGTATATGAGCATATCATCTCCCTTAATTCTCAGGACAATTTCTGTGAGATCACCGTCCTGTTCTTTCTGATGATGAATCGAAGCTCAGAGAGATTAAGGAAATTGACCAAAGTTAAACACCTGGGAAAAAAACTGAGCTGAGGTCCAAATCCAAGTCTACTAGTTCCAAAAGTGATCACTGTACCATAGTGTTTTCCTATCTCAGAAGGTTTTTTTGGGGGGCGGGGGCTGGCTCAGGCCCTATCTCAGAAGACAGGAAGAAAATTATACTAACAGGAAAACCCTATGTCAAAGCGTAGCTTTTAGCCTCCTATGGTAAGAGATCATTATCAAAGACAAAGAGAAGTGAATCATGGTCCCAGAGGATCAGCTGACTCCTCGGCCTGCTGAAGCACAACCCCAGCCTTCGCCCCTAGACTGGCCCTGGGATCGACCTTAACACAAACCTGGGTAACTCACACACTCCCAATGGAAAGAAGCCTCAGGACCTCCTTTTGTTCAACTTCCAGCTTAAGGCTGAAGTCATTCTTGTTTACCAGTAGATTCCATCCCCTAAGTAAGCTTCCAGGCTTCATTAATTGGGTGCACCGATGTATTACAGACAAGGTATAAGTTCATTAAAGTGGATGAGTTTAGGAGAAAAATCTCTTTCCAATTTTCGGCTGCGTATTTCTTCACCATTGCCTGCAGAATCAAGAGTTGTTGACAGCCGCATGCCTGGCCCCTAGAAATCTGGCATCTGTTCTCTCCATGGTGATCTGGGAAAGCTGCCAGAATGTTCCCGAGCAAATTTTTGGAGGATGGTTCTTTTTAGGTGTAATTAAAAGGACTTCAGGCTTTCACACGTGGTGACTGGCAAAATGGTAGGGTTGCAATCTATATCCACTTAAATAAATAAAAAATGAAATCTTATAAAGGTGGTAATAGGAAAGAGAAAACTAGAAGGGGTTCCCTTGCTCCTTACTTTCTCTCAGAGACTTGTGCCGCTTTCAGGCTCTGCCTCTCAGTGCAGGAAAGAGCTGCTCAGTGTGTGGGATGGTGACACGCTGCTAGAAGCATGAGGCTTTCTGGAGACTCCTGTCCAGGCCCTACGGTGACAAGAGAATCAGCTTGGAAGCCATGGTCCCCACGACCCTCCTGGCTCCAACAAGTGTTTTCTAACAACTCCATCATTATTTGACCCTCCTGTTGCTGACAAACAACTTGCAACACAAAATTGAATTTGTTGACCAAATACATTTTTCCTCCTCTCATTTCTTTGTAGCATTTCATGTTTAATAAGAATGAAATGTACTTTAAAAATAAAGAAAAACGGATGGTAGAACAAGAAGCACAGGTGTAGCTCTCAAAAGAAAACAGTGTCATGAGAAATGATGAGTTTCCAATACACGGTTTTTGAGTCCAAACTAGCTAGTGAGAGCCCACACTGGCTAGAAAAGCCTGTCCACACATCCACTGTGTCCAGCGGTCTTATCCTGGGACTCAACTTCAGAAATCCTAAATCTCTCTGAATCTGAAAATAGAACTAGATTATAAAAACAGTGTTAGAATAGTTCTAACAACAAGTGCTACTTACAGAATTTGGCACACAAGGAGACACCGATTATTTAGGCAATGAGTACTCACTATGGGGTAAGATGCTTTTCAATTTTATAAAACAAAACAGTAAGCCTTTGATGTTGGCATATTAGCCTCTTTCTTTTGGGTGGATTCTTTTTTGCATTTCCTGCCCCAGATTAATCTGATATACAAAGCACGTGTTATTGGAAGAGGTTTTGTCTATTTGTGCCCAAAACATTAGACTACTGAGTATATTAATAAACAAACTTGAAAATGACTTGGATCTTTTTAAGAAACTCTCCAGATGTGTTACTGCCTTGCAGCCGGGCCCAGCATTCTTTTCTCTGGTGGTATTAAGCTGGAGCCACAGGCATGTAGCAGACGCCACTTCACCAATAAATCCCGTGGTTGAGTGAGGCATAGAGGGCACTAGTCATATTTAATAATAAGCTCTGTTTATGGATGTAGATGCCTAAAGAGCATTCCCACCGACCCTCATCACCTTTGAAAAGCGAAATGTAACACTGTAGGAAACTACAGATGTAGAAAGCATCAATTCAGATCAAGTGGTTCAGATCATCCTTTGGATGCTGAATTTGTATGCTGACACTTGATTTTTCTTTTTCTTTTTTTTTTTTTTGTACCAGGGATCGAACTTAGGACCTTGGGCTTGCCATACAGGCCCTTATGCAGCTGGGCTATTTCCCAGCCTGTCCACTGACACTAAGGGGAAAAAAGTGGGAAAGAATGGGGAACTACATCCCAGATATCATCATGAGGCCACATATATAAGCGACTGTGTATCAACAAAAGTCAGATACTGACAAGAGAATTTTTTTTTGGACATGGGAAATCATTGACATTTTAAAAGAATACACTAGTATTTCTTGAGGATTAGAAACTAGTAGAAATCTCAGGCTGAGCAGAGGGAACTGTTTAACAGAACCTTCATGAAATCGATTTAAGTTTTATGAGGAATTAAGTTACAGTTTTTGACTCTGGACCATGAAAACCAACCACTCCGCCAAAAATGTATTTGGGATTTAACATTTTCTTTTGGAAAAACAGCTTAAAAGTGACGTACCCTCGTCACTTAAAGGCTATGAAACTCTATTTTAACAATATGATGGGGCCTACTTTCGACCAAAGCAAAGTTAATAATAACATGGTCTGAGATCAAAACTAACAGCACATGTGGTTCAGTATCTACTTATAGATACTCTGGGAGTTGTGTGGTCTTTCATGATAGCCATTGGGGCTGATTCTGAGTTGGTGAAAGTAAGCTAATCTTCCATGGTCAATGCCAGAAACCAACTCACATGCCCTATTATACTTAGGCAAACAATATTCTATGCTATAATGTGGAAATCCAGAAGCATAGCAGAGCCAAAACTTACCCTGAGTAAACACAAAACTTCATCACCATTTGGAGTGTGAGCTCTATGTTATGGCTCTAAAGATGGCCAGCCTTTGCTCATCAGGCCAGTCCTTCTGATTGAAAGCCAGCTCAAGGCTCCTCCTAGTCCACCTCAGTCTGAGCGTACCTCCTGGAGGGAAGCAGGGGCTCACTCTTCTGGGGCATGTTGTTGGAGAGTGGCATCTCCAGAGAACAGTCCTCTGGGAAGCCAGAAGGCCTGCAGAAAGGCCTGACATACAGACTGTGATGTTTTCTGCTTTGAGGGGGCTAGAGATGCCTAGGATAACCTGAGAGTTCTTTGCTTCTGGGAATGGGGTGTGGGAAGAAGCAAGTACACAATTTTCCCTCTATAAATTGGATGGTGATGGAACAATTTAAGGACTCCCTGAAAACCATGTGGTATTGTTTAGGTTAAGAACTCTTGCTGTGGACAGAACGGACAGTTCTGTACACAGTATCATTTGCTGAGAGGATAAAAAGAACTACTGAAAACCCACTTTCATTCTTTGTACCATGGACCCAAGTTTGGCTGTCCACCATTTGGGATATTTTCCTTTGAAGTAGAATGTTACTACTGAGGACTCTGTGAAACCACAGGTGGTGGTTTGGTGCAGTGGCTACATCTGGGCCCCAATCCTGGAGCTGTGTGGCCTAGGGTAAGCTAAGCTACTGATCCCCTCCCCATAGCATCAGAGCCTAAGACAGTGCAAGTTCACTCTCTGCCGAAGCTGCCTACGTGATGCATGGGAGAGCCAAGCATGTAAAACACTGGACCTGCTTATCAACGAACAGAAGCTCATATCAACTCCCTCTATTTTTAGTGCATCGAATTTGGATGAATAAAATCCTCTCATAAAATAATGTGTCATATCTATCTCTGCTACCTTCAGTTTCCTCACTGTAAAATGGGGATGAGAGAATCCTGTAGCTTTGGGTTGTTCTGAAGATTCAATAGTCCAAATAAAATGCTTGTCATAATCCATGCATTCAACATTAGCCCAACAAATCTTTATTGCATACCCACAGGGTACAGAGCAGAGTTAGCATGGCTATTATTACTGTTGTTGTTGTTACAAACTCTTCTAAGGCAGGACAAATTGTGTTATTTTCACCCGTGAATACCTTTATCATTCTACAATGATGTATGAGGGCTCTGGGTAATGGACCACAACTGAATTCTGGAGAAGGATGGTTTGGGTCCTAAGGGCCATTAGCATAGAGAGGGTGGTTTGAGTATGGGAACACAGTAGAAGGATAAGGAACCATGGAGGCAGGCATGAGGTCGAGCATCTATGCAGGAAGATCAAGTAGAAAATACAGAAGAGAAACTTCACTTTCTCATAACGCACAAGGGTCCGATCTAGTTGTTTTCCATTTGTGGGCAACAATAAATGATAGAAAAGTTACCTAAACCATGATGCATGTTTTTTACCATGACCAGCAACAGTCACCAATATTCTCCTCATCAGTCTTCACGACTAAACTGAAGGCCTGGTGTCCATCCACACAGAAGCAGGGAGATGCTCCTAAAGGAGCATGGACCATGGAACAAAAGGCAGGAGTTTCCTGGCTCCAGGTCTTCTCACCTTTGGGCCTTGGGAGGCCAGGAAGCACTTGTTAGGCAGGCTGTCTGGGCCTGGATTTGCACTCCCATCCTGGCACTGTGGCCCTTGGCCCTCCTGCAGGGCATCTGGCTGTGGCTCTCTGGGTGACGTTTAAGGGGAAGTTTCTTTGCCAACAGCTGCAACAGGTAGTTGCAGGCCCTCCCAGAGGGGAGCAAGGAGGTTGGCTGGGGTAAGCAAGAAGCCCCAGAAACGAGGAAGTCGGTCACAAAGATGGAGGAAGGTTTCATGACTGCTAAGTGATTCACTATGCACAAAGCCCTGACACAGTGAAAGCAGTCTCAGTGTTTTTTAAATAAATAACCCAGCTGCTCCATCTTTATGAAGTTTCCTTCCCAGGGCAACCAAAATTTAACATTCTGTGGTGAAACAATATGGTATGCTACTAAAATAAAAGTTGCCTCAGTACTCTACTTGAAAAGCTATCTAGCTTTGCTAGTGCTAAGATCGGAGTTGCTTGAAGTGGAAGAGCTCAGGGATGTAAGGAAAAGGGAACGGTGGCAATTTCATTTTCATGTCTACCTAGCCTTCCTTTGGAGGGCTGGAGGAACACGACCCTGGGCCACCCCCCTAGGCTTTCCCAGGTGTTTGTCCCAGACATACCCACCAAGGAGCTGCAGCTGATATGTTATGCTCAAAACTTTAAGACAGGGGTGCGGGAAAGGAGAGAAAGCTGAGACTGGGAGAGCTGGGTCTGACTTCAGATGAGTGAGGCAGGTGCTGTGGAACCCAGAAAGGCCCTAGCCATAGCCTGTTTCCCAGAAGCCTCTGTGGAGCTGCCTACTGAAAGAGATGATTTCCTTATTTCACACAAACAACTGAGGACGGGCCCATCAGCACCCCAGAGAGGAAGCCCTCAGCAAAAGTTTCTTCTTGGTTCCTTGCAGCTCAACCGTCACCTTTCCCAGCATCTCTTCTTTAGAAGAGGTGGAGAAATAGAAGCCATGGAGCACAGGGCAGAATGCGCCGGGTGTGCAGCCACAGCCCCACAGGTGGTGCCTTTCACCAGCTGTGTGTGGAACGTGAGGATGTGGGCCTCAGACCGCTGGTGTGTTTTCTCCCTTGCAGAGTATGTGTCTGTCAGGTGTAGCTGTGTCTACCCGAGTACGCCACCTGGGTAGGGCCAGTGCTTGATAGCTGTGGCAGTCCTTGATACCTTCTTACTACAGGAAAGGCAGCGAAGACTGAAAGGTCTAGGAGAGAGAACAGAAATCAGCAGAATCCACCACCACAGGTAACAACTTCCATTTGTTTGCTGTTTCTTCAACCAATCTGTTCTCCTACTCCGTGTGAGAGTTACAAGCACATATAAGTTTTGTATAATATAAATGTGATGTTGTGTTTGATTTTTCATTGTGTTGTTGAGTATTTTCCAGTGTCATTAATATTCTTCAAATACAACTTTAGTGGCCTCATCATATTTCATCGCATCACTGTAAAATCACTTATTTAGCTTTCCCCAAATGTGAGACATTTCTTTTTTCCCCAGTTCCTTCTTCCAACAAAGGCAGAGAGAGGATAAGCTCATCTTTGAAGCCAGGGATTCTTTTTTTCTTTTTCCTTTTGGGTGTGCTTTAGGGAGAAGTAAAGCAGGCTCAGGAGGCTCTTGGGTAAGCACAAAGCCCACTGCAGGCACGGCTGCAGCTGGCCCCAGTGGAGCTGAATGTGCACAGCAAAGACGCAGACGGTGCTCGAGGAGCTACCACAGGGAGTCTATAGTCCAGTCGCTAAGTCACTGGGACATAGGCAGAGGAAGGTGACTGCTCCGCTTACACACTGAGTTGCCAGCAGGACAACAAACACAGATAAAAGCATCTTCTGACCCTTCCTGTTTCAGAGAAACGGCATGTGTTTCTGTATTTTGCACTGTCTGTAGGTCATTAAAAGACACCAACATTTTAAATAGCTTCTCAAGTAGGTACAGCGTTGTTCTCCAGCCAGGGTACCAGACAGCTTGTATTGCTTTATGCAAAGGTCAAATACGGCACAATTGTAACGCACACACCTTGGGATCATCTGTTACACAGGTTGCCTATTTCAGGGTGAGATCAGGAAGGAAATGGGGTGACTGGAGCTACACAACACCCACATGTGGCCGGCGCTGTGTGGGTCCAGACAGCCAAACACACGCTGCCCAGACCACAGGGGGGCCCACTGCTGCCAAGGGAACAGCAGAGTGCTCTCCAAGAAATTCTTACTAAGTGGAACTGGAAGGATGAACACACATCCTTGATTTGAAGAAAACGAGTCATTCTAAATCTACACTAAGGATGCATTTTGTAACTGATTTTCAAAAATGAGGCTACTTCTTTGATGAAAAATGAACATGGAAGATCTATGGGGGAAATAAAATGATGAAACAATAGAAATACATGGATTTCATGAAGAGACTGAATCTTTTGGTCTACACCAGCCAGTATTTTAGCTACAAATTATTAAACTTTGCCTTATGCCCATTTAAAAAATGCAGACCCCAAGGGGGAAATACAGGCATATATTCAGGCATACTGAATCACATAAACAATGTAAAGCCAGTATCATATTGCTTACAGAGCTACTAGAAATCCTTTTCAAACACAAAATAGGAAGCCCAGGCACTTAACAAGGGTAGGGATTTTCTAGTCCAGGTCCCATTTTGATGAAGCCAGAGACTCTTCAAACCTAGGCCCTTCTAGAATATGGAAAGCTCTTCTTATCTCCGAGTGTCTATTTCTTCATTTGGAAATACAGATGAGGAGCCCTCTACCTGTCTAACAGCACCAGTTTCTTTGGGTTGTCCTAACAGATCCCCATGCACTAGAGGGCTTAAAATAACAGAAATTATACTTGCACAGTGTTGGAGACTAGAAGTCCAAAAATCAACATGTTGGCATGGCTGCCTTCCCTTCTGGGGGAGAATCCTTCCCATCTCTTTCATCTTCTAGTGGTTGCTGGTATTCTGGGCATATGGTAACAGAACTGCAGTATCTGCCACATCTTCTTCACATGGCCTGCTTCCTGTGTCTTCCGATTTCTCTCTTTTTATGAGGACACTGGTCCTTAGGTCTACCATGATCTAGTATGGCCTCTTTTAACTTGATTACCTCTTATATCTAAAATAGGGTCCTATTCACAGGTATGAAAGATTAGGACCTCACATATTTTGAGGAGACACAGTTCAGCCTATAATGCAATCTCACAGAGTTGTGAAGTAAGTCAACTTCTGCCCAGAATAAAGGTGCTATCTTAATGAGAAAAGCCACCTTTAAAGGTCTTAAATCCCAAGAAGGACCACTTCAAGGAAGCTTTCTCATCTCAGAGTGCTGGTGTCTGTTACTGGTATAGGGCTGCACATATTTGAGTTCTGGACCCCGGAAAGCAAAACTTCATGTAGAGCACGGTGCCCTACCTGCCCAAACATGGAGAGGCGGTCTTGCCAGCTGGGTGGCCTTCCCACTGGGCAGTCCCAACCAGTAGGAAAATCTGCAGCAGTGCTTCTCAATTGAGCCCCAGTTCCCCCCACCACAATCCATCACAGACTGATATTTTTTGTAAACTACAATAAA
>NDGM011175064.1:0-13272 GCA_002564305.1 Octomys mimax | reverse complement strand
TTAGCTTAGCTTGTTCTAAGTAGGTGCTTTAGACCACTGAGCCATCTCACCAGCCCCTGCCTTTTTTTATAAACAAAACCATGAGAGTTATACAATTTTCTCTCTGTAAGACTGATAGCTACATTCCTAGTAGAGGGACTTGATGTTATGCAACATTACTGACAGTGAGATGGGTTGTATTTGGTGGAGACAATTCAGAGGGGCTTCCTAAAGCTGTAATGTAACATTGCTCTGCAAAATAAAATCCATTTTTGTTGCTCAGTCCCACACATAACAGTAAAGTTTAATAATTTTTATAAAATAATACATCATCTGCTCAGGTATGTGTGTATAAAGGTGACCATATAATGTCATACACAAAAGGCCACAACTGGAACATACCAGGTCTTTGGAAATGATCCAGCCTGGTTTCAAATCCAAGCTACACAACGAAGAAGCTGTATGATCTTGTGCAGATTGTTAAATTGTGTATCACTATACCTATAAATTAGGCCCATGGTTCATAGGACCTTTATGAAACCTGTTGACATCAATAATTGATAATTGTGCCCTTGACCAATGGTTTTTACAAAGTAATCACTGTAATATTTCATCATTCTATAGGTAGAAACTAGTGCAAATTAGCTCTTCAAATGATGTGTGAGCTGCTCAAGTCCCACACTTTACCATTGGAAAAGTGTGTTCTAAAACTCAGATGAAACTCAGAACACCACTGAGCCACATCCTTAGCCTGAAAGCATACAATGGTTTCCCACATAGCGTTCTTCTCCACTCCACTATCCAGCTTCTTGTCCTGTTGCCACAGGAACTAATTACTTGGTATAGAAAATAAATTAGAATTACTATCACACCATGTTCAGCCCAGGACACTACATCACTCAAACTTTATGCAGATGCCAAAAGTGAAGGTTACTCATTTAACCTTGAAATATGAATGGAAAACACCTGGAAATGAAAACCTCTTAGGCTGGGTGTGGTGGGCCACACCTATAATTCCAGGACTCAGTAGGCTGAAGCAGGAGGAATACTGTGAGTTCAAAACCAGCCTGGGTTACACAGTGAGTTTAGGACAAGCCTAACCTACATAGGTACCTGTCTCAAAAAAGCAAAAACAAACAACAAACAAAAAATTGTAGTATTCTGGGGCTAAAAAGTTAGATTTTTATCATGAGCTAGAATTGACAGAAAAGCTACATGCCATAAGGGAAACACAAGGGGCAGGCTGGATTGTATAGTATAGAAAAATATGACAAACTCATACATTGAATTAAAAAATATAAGACAGGCAAATATTATACTCTGGAATTAACTATAGTCTTAAAATCTTATTGCTTAAATAATAATTATAAATAATTAATGCTTTAAATTTAGGGAGTTCCATTTTCCACTGATCTGGTGAAAATTCAATAGACAAAGAACATGACTAATCCAAATGTTAAGCTCTTCTATTATAAGATCTGATCTACGCAATCTCCCTATAAAGATTCCCCACTGCAAGCTTCGAATCAGTTTCTTTCTAACCTAAAATAAATTGGATTTAAACTGTTTTGTCCTTGAAATCTTTAACACAATCAGAAAGGATATGCCAAGCTTCAGGTGTACATTAAAGGGGGAATTCAGGCACTTGGACAAGAAGTAAGAGCTCATTTCAAAACTTCCTCTTTGATCAATGGACTTCTGAGAGTTGGATGGTGAGTTGGTTCACGAGGTTTTGTCCAACAACTTAGTGAACTCATAAACAGAAGTAATTCTGTCTTTGATAAAGAAGTCAGCCCAGAGCTACAGGTGCTGAGGTCTGACTCCCAAGTAATACACACCACTCAGTTTGCCTTCTCTCACATGACTGTAAACCATTATCTTTTCTGTTCTCTGTGTCCCAGTGCCACAGTCAGCTGGGCAAAGCAGTGGTTCAGATGGAAGCCACTCGCAGACCTACTGCCTCGGAAGGACAAGGCACAGATGCTTCCAACAATAGTCTCCAACCATTGCAGCTCCAGAATTTTGGCTGTTTTGATAAAAAAAAGTTCACTGGTGAAAAAGTCCAGGGCTGGGAGGTATGAGACAACGAGAGATACTCAGCATGGTCATGATGGTAGCTGCTTAGAAAGCAGAGGCTCATGTGTCCTGCTGCCCCCTGTGCTGCTCAATTTACTTACTTTTGAAAATTGAGATCAGGCACAAAGAAATACACTTAGAAATTATTCTTTTTTTTTTTTCTACCTGAAGATTCTAACATAGAATCTCTAATTTAAAAGGTACTTAAAATGCTTTGTGAGAGTAAACATGGAGTAGCCTAGCAAAGAAAACTCTAATTGTAAGTTATGATACCATCTTGTCACTTCACTTGATATATTATCACTCCTCAGTGGCCTTCCTTCCCTCACCCCTCGTTCTCCAGCAACATACTGGTAATACCAGTTTAGGCTTCTGCATAACACATAATATTTAATTTTCTGTGCTTATTTACTTGTTGAATTGCTTTCTCTCCATCTTTTCATTACTATTCAAGTTTCCACTAGAGCATTAGTTTTATAAAGGCCTGGGATCTTATCTTTCCCATGCAAAGTTTATTCTATTTGCTTCCTACACTTGTATTTTCAATAATGAAAGAGGACACTATTCGATGCTAGGATAACAGGAAAAAACATCTTAAATCTTTCTTGAGTGAAAAAAAGGAGTAGCCAAATACATCCGCATTTAGATTCCTGGAAGGCTTGACACATGTCAGGATTATGCAACGCTTCAAAGCTTTCAAAAGGTAAACTCTCTGATTTTAAGTTCAAAGAATTAAGACATCTAGAGATTATAAAAATATTTCCAGAAGTTATTGCATTTGTCCCTGAAAAGCTGTCTAGTGATGATCTGTAATTGGTCTCATACTTATAGGCCAGTCTATGTCCCTCACATGATTCCCCAAGCCTTTCTGGGGTTTGATTTCTCTTAGGAGTTAACAGGCTTCATTTAGCTCTGTGGGCTTCAGTTCACACAGGTCTTTCCCTGCAAGGCTTTTCTTTATTATTCTGAGAACTTGAGAAGGCTAAGTTTAAACTCAGACTGTAATTGTCTAGCCTTTTCCAACAAGAAGATTCCTACTTAGTAAGGTTCTTTTATTTGTGTTTCCTAAAAACACAGGGTCTGAAGATACCACAAAATTAACAGATCAGCTTTAAAAATTAGAGTGACATTTTGGTACTAAGCATGTGATTCAGGGTTTTATTTGTAACAGTGGTGTGTTAGAATAACAAAACAGTTTTTCGTGTTTCAGTAACTTGGCACAGTGGCAGAATTAAGGCTTTAATGCAAAAATAATAATATACAGATTTTTTTCTCTCCTTGCATTAGATTCATTGCTGGGTCATGGGGACAAAAACTTATAGGCCACCATTGCCAGGTTCCTGGCTTCCTGTGGGCTCACAACTCAACATAACACCTCTTCCCCTTTCAGCTCTCTCTTTATTGGTCCAGAATTGCCTGGGAAAGGACAATTGATAATTGAAATTCTTTGAATGCAGTTAACACTATGCTCCATCAGAACTGTGGAAATCCATTCATGGAAAATTCAAAGAGGGGTGATGGCCCTTCAGAATGATGGACAGTACAATCGATCCATGTAAGGTGGGCATCAGAGGAGGCAATAGTGTGGATGGATGATGGTGAAGCGCTGTATGTGAGGGAAAGCACCACAGTGGGAAAAGCATGAAGTGCTCAAGGGTGTGAATGAAATCTAGTGTACTGCAACAGACAACGTTATAGGACAGTGTGTCATGGGAGAGACAGAGAGCAACAGCACAGCTAAGATCCTGCAAGTATTTGGGGGCTATGCTCACAGGGCAGGCTTTGTCTTTCCTCTCTGTGGTTCTGGTATTTTTTAGTGCTGGGGGAGTAACACATCTTCAGAGTGGCCCTTGAGGAGTATAGTGCTTGTAGTTGTGAGACAAGCAGGTGGTTCACCTGTGCATTGAAGGGTAATCAAATGCTCTAATGACAAGCATCATGAATGTAACACCTCTCATTTGCATGAATCACTATTGAATACATGACCACACATTTTTACCTGCTTATTTACTTTCTGTTCTTGACCAACTAGTTATTAAAGTACATGAAATTAGGAAACTGTCTTTTATTTTCCAACAATGGTTACCCCAAGCATAAAACTGTGCGTGGCACTTTTATATTTGTTTATTGAGTAAATGAAAAGTTGAATGACAGGCTAACTCAATAGGAAAACATCTGATTGCATTTTCACTTTTAAAATACCAGTCTGTATTTTGGTATACAGATACTGAGGAGAGTAAAAAAAAAAAAAAATGAGATGTGAAAATGGGTGGTGAAGTCGGCCATGTCATAAGAAAAATCTTTAAAAGACCAGAGGAATTCTTGTAACCCTCTCTACTCCTGGAAGGTTAGAGGAAGGATGTAGAAGTCTACATGCACGAAATAACTAGAATGAATCAGTTGCTTCAGTAAGAGTCTTTCTAAACTTCATATCCTTTAACTCTCAAACCAAAAACAGTTACAGTGTTAGTTCTGTAAAACAAATATCTAAGATAATCAAATCACACAGACAGGTGGTATATTTTTGTCCATGGTTTTAGGCCACACTGGTTTGCACACCTGCTTTGGTCTTGTCAATGGTACATTATGGAACAAAGCCACTCACCTCACAGATGGGAAGCTAATGAGCTAAAGATCAGGGTCTGAGGTTCCAAGATCCTCCTCAAAGACCTGTCCCCAGGCAGCCAAAAACTTCTTACTAGGATCACTCCCTTAAGATTCTACCAATTCCCAATAATACCTCTCTGGGGACTAAACATTTACTTAATACATGAACTTTTCATGGATTCTTAAGATCCAAAATACAGCACCCATAAGATATAAATGATGTCCAATTTATAAATAAAAGATTAAATTATTTACTTAAATAGTTGTGATTTAAGTCTAGATTTTCTCAGCTACAAAATAGACACCTCATCAGAAACTGTACCATGATACCTCTCAAAAAAATGAGCAATTATAGACCACCATTGAAATGTTGGTCATTTATGCTAACACCTGCTCCTTAGCATGAATATTATCCCAGAAGTTTAGCAGCTTCTTTGAATCTTTGTTATCTAACAGAGAGGAAGCCAGGTTCTGTCTCTGTTCTGCTCTAGGTCAACATCATGTCACCTTCTATTGGTCACCATGCTTAACCCATTTATTAAATCATCACATATTTCAACATGTTCAAAAACTAAACTATTCAATAGGAGTAGGTATCAGGGAAACCAAATACCTCTTTGGCCACAGGTCTGTGAACATTCTGTCCATGCTGTCCATGCCGAGAGCTGACAGTTGACCACACATTCTACTAGGCAAGGAATGCTCATTCTCTGAGGCTTCTCCAAATTAGACTGCAAATGGAAACGAAGTATGACTTCACTGGAGGAATCACGTCACTGTCAAATCAAACCTCTATTCCTTCACAGGGAAGACTACCCTTTAACCTGAATTAAATAACCTTTTCACTTTTGAGTAGAGACAAAACAAGTCCTTTCTTGGATAGCTATCCTTGTTTCACACAAAAAATTGCTGTCCCAAACTCCTTTTTATAAAGCCATAAACTTTAGAATAGGCCTGCCATCGGGGTATTGGGAAAGTAAGATGTCATGTGACACAGAGACCTGTCTTGTTGCTCAGCCAACAAGGATAACACAGGATGACATCTTAAGGATGACATACAGGGACCCTCTATGGGACAAAGTACACATATAGTTCAAAATTAGTAGACAGTGAAGTTAAAATGTAAGTAAAGGAGGAATAAAAATGAAATCAACAACCCATCTGAAGTCCATAAAGAAGACCAACAGAACAGAAAATATAATCATGGTTATAATTATGGAACAAATTGGGGATGCTGTTTATTTTTTTCTTTCTGAAATCAGCATCTAGAAACAACTGTCTGTGATTTTCTAGTAGCCAAGGTAGAAGAGGTCTTAGTGAAAGAATAAATCCCCTGAGAGACATAGATAAAATAATGAAACGTGCTATAAGAATCACACACTCTTTGTGTGTTTAATTAGGAAAACCTTGACATTCAACATGTGTTAAATAGTAGTAACACATCTACATCAAGGTAAAATTAATTATAGCATAATGACTTGCCAAGTGAATAAAATAGAAATTACCACAATGGGATTTATGATTCATTTATGAAATATTGATATTTTAGTTAGACAAATAATCTGGGGCTTTTTAAATATTCCTTAAATATTTATTGGGCATATACTATTTAGAAAGCAAACCTGACACAGATTTCCTTTTAATGAATAGCTTTTCTCTTTCTTCTTATTAAAAGATGTATCATATACTACACTAAATATTTGGAATTGTAGATGGCTAATTTACTTTATTTGTTCTAAGGCAGTGACTTCTTAGGACACAGACTGCATAAAACAAAATGATAGAATAAATCACTGATCTTTGGTAGAAATACTTCACACTGCACCAGCCAAGTTGGGAATTTGACGAAGAGGAACACCCAATTTCAGATGATCTGTCCCAGGTTGGTGTCCTGGTCAGTGCTTTTCCTGTTACTTAGAGAGCATGCTGTGCTCAATCTTAAGCTAAGTTAGAAGAGGTGAAGAAGGTTTTGTTCCGTTTTGGTTTCTACATTTATACTCCAAATATGTCTGGAGGAATGAGACCAATTTTCATTTTGCAGGTTTGTTACAAGGTCTCTGTGGCAACCTAAATTAACTTGTCCCCTCTTTCCAATTCATTACAAAGATTGTTTCAGGGATTCTTATAGTGTGATAACATCTTTATGTCTATTAGACTTCCCTCATAGAGCTTTGCACTTATATGTGGGACAGGAAATGCCAACTTCTTTAGAAGAGGGCTGATTATAGTTTTTCTTCAAACTAAAAATAGCTTGTCACCAGGAAAAAAAGACACAATTAAAAAATTCACAATTCTCTATTTAAAACTCAACAAGGAACATTTTATGTGGATTAAAAAGGATAACTATGTCATTTATCCAGCAATCATTTACTAAGCAAATGACTGCAGTAGTCTAACAGCACATCCGTGTCCATTTTACATGAAGATTACTTATATATAACTCATCCACCTAAAACAAGGGTCATAATAAAACAGTAAAATCCCACTGTCTACAATATGTTACCAAGAAAGTATCATCCCATCATTTTGACCAAAGCCAAACTACTGAGATATAATGTACTATTGACATCTTCTTTTACATTAACTGAACTTAAGCTGAGAAAAAACAAGTTAGAGTCTGTGATCCACATCAAACACCATAAAAGCTGTGGATCAATACTGAGACAAGCCACAAATGCAGGATTTCAACATCATCACATTACCTGCTCGCACTGGTCCATGCTGACGGGCTTGCCATCGCTGCGCACACAGCTCAGCAGGCGAGTCCTGACCCCCTGACCACAGGATGCATTTTCACTCAGCTGGCATATGCTCCACTCTAAAGCATAGGATCACCCATTGTGAGGCTCAAAAGTACAGCCATATGAGCAAAGTACAACAAAACTTTGAATGTCTACACTGGTGAAGATGTACAGTCCATAAATAATCCTAAAACCATTCCCAGATGGCTTTGGAAAGCAGTACACAACTATTTTCTTGCAGAACAAACGAACAGATTAAAAAATAACAAAATAAACAAACTAAATAAATGAAAGGGGGTTGTCTTCCTCAGTTTACTTTCCAGAGGCAAATACACAAATGATTTGTTAGAATTGTTTCACATTGGCTTGAAAGACCCTAATCAAACTGGTGAAGTGTATCTACATTCAAACATTCTCTTAGAGATAAGTGAGAGATAACCCTCAGAAATGATGCCAGGCACTGTAGCTTGAAAGTTTTTGCTACCCTGACCCAATCCATACACTGAACTCCCAACTCTCAGGATCACAGTAGTAGGACCTTAAGTGGTGGTTAGGCCATGAGGGCACAAGGCTCATAAGGATTAATGCCTTCATTGAAGGGACCATAGGAAGCTTCAGTGACCCTTCCATCATGTGAGAGGGCAAGAATGTGTCATCTGAGAGGTGGCAGACCTCACAGGCACCAATCCTACCAGCACCATGATGTTGGACTTTCTAGCCTCCAGAACTGTGAAAAAGAAATCTCTATTATTTATAAGCCTACTCAGTCTATAGTGATTTATTGCAGCAGCCTAAATGAACTGACCACCAGTCTTGGACATAAACTTGAAAATGTTTTCAAAGAATAGATTCAATAGCTAGCCAGTTTTTGTGTACTTGGTACAGTATAGAAAAGATGTATTATTATACTACTTTTTGCCTCCAAAAAGTAATGAGGAAAAGACAATCAGAAACTGTGATTTGTTATCATAAGAAAAAGTCAAACAGGTTTGGCCACTCACATTAAAAAAGTAGATAGGTAGTTACAGTAAACTATTCTGGAGTTAACCTGACTTTTAAAAACCACAGTGGTTGTCATGGATAGAAATGTGAACCTTGATCATATCAGGGAGAACCTTTTTAAGAAGATTTTCCATTTTTGATAAATGATTTTAGCATTCAATAGGAATAACAAACCCATGTATAGTAAAACCAATCTTAAAAAATATGCTTTTCCAATAAAGGAAACATCATTGGATTTCTAAAAAAAATTACTATAAGATTTTTTTTTGTGGAACTGGGGATTGAACTCAGGCCCTTGTGCTTGCCAGGGAAGCACTTACTTCACTGAGCCATCTCTCCAGACCCCAAAAATTACTATAAAAACTAAAGATCTAAAGAAAAAAGATAAAGATAATCTTTCTCTTATAAAATAATAGATAATCTTACCAGATAATCTTTCTCCTATAAAAGCCATCAGACACCGACCATGAAATTTCCTAAGAGCTTTTCTGTACAAGGAACCTTCGTAATGCCAATGGGACCACAGCAGGAGATTTTTTTTTTTCCAAGAAAATATGTTCCTTTGCTTCTGAATGCTTATGGCAGCATGGCCCTCTATACTGAACTAAATGCTGAGACTTAACATGGCTCCACATTTTGTGACACTTTTGTAGGTTTATTGCTGCCGGAAATGGCAGGTAGCAGATCAATATGACTATGACAGTCCTTGGGTTGTAGATACTGAACACGGTGCTACCCTAGGAAAACTTGGGCAACAGCAGAATAACTAAGGTGGTGTGATTCTCACTCTTTCTCTCAAATATCTCTATCAGCCAGGACTCTCATTCATTCTTTTTGAGACCTACAAAAAATATATCATAAATGTGAAGTTTTGAAATAATAAAAGCCACAAAAAAATGAGACCCTATATGACAGGGTCATTACATTTTTCTCTCACTAGTAAATTATTCTTTGCTAGTTACTTTTGTTATTTCATTTTATAACAGCTCAATTAATATTATTCAGAAATATTGTGAAATCTTTCTAAGCCTCCATAGTTTAGAGACTCCAGGTGGCCTTGTTTCATATACAGCCCAAGAATTGGCATATTTTTCTGTGAAAGGACACTGGAAATAACAGGCCCTCAGCCTTTTGAGCAATACACTCACCCATTCTCTTTCCTATCCTAAAGCCTCAGAAGAAACACACACACGAGCATTTCTTCCAAAATCCAGTGTTCAGAGAGAAGACCAAGCTCAACTGTACCTGTTAGATTGTACTGGAACTGGAAGCAGTTTTCATTAAGAAGGCAGGGCCGCACCTGTGTGTCCTCTGCACAAGTCCTTGAGCTCACAGAGGGCCGCAGCAGATAGCGAGTTCTCCTCTGCATTGTGTGGGGGTCACAGGACTGCAAAAACCACAGAGGGCCCAGGGTTAGTTAATAAAATACACACATTTATTTGTATTCAAGTAGTCACATATACAACTAAAGGAAAGAGCCAATGGTAAGTGTTGAACATAATTATTTTGAAAACCAAACCATTTTATGATTAATTGAAATGATATTCTGTTTTGTCGTCCACCTAAGAGCTCTTCTTTATGTGTGATATCTTAAAGGCTACATTTCTATTTCCCATGTAGTGTTAGGAATACGGAAATTGTTTTCATCAATTAAATGTACTCTGTGCTCTAAAACAGTCTGCCATACAGTAAGAAATCCATACATATTGAGTGTTTAAATGAAGGAAAAAAGGAAAACATTGTCCTTGTGACCTCAAATAGTCTACAGTTGATCTTAGCCAAAAGGCCGAGAAGAGATTCAAATAGTCTAATCCAATAGAAATCACATAGAAAATTTTAATGAGAAAGTTGTTTTTTAAATCTCAGAATAAACAAGTATAGAGAAAGAATTATGAAATCAAGACTGCCAGAAATACATAAGAAATTTGTTTTTGTTTGTGAGGCTCCTGATCCATAGGCCATGAGACACTGCCTAATATAGTTATTTCAGGAAAATAATTGTATTAATGTGAACTACAAAGATTACCTGAAAATTCTCAGTATACATGGGCCGCCATGTCCACCTACAACTGCATGTCCTACAACCCTCTAGAGCCAGGGAAATTTGCTTGCCACGTCTCATGAAGTGCTCCACCTGCAGTAGGCTTTCTAGCTCCTCCCACTACAAAATTGTAAATTGTTCTCCAAACCATGCTTCACATTCCTTAAAGCATTAATAAAGGCTCACTTCTCTCAAGATCTCTCCAAGGTCATTTTTAAATTTCCCTTTAGAGCAAATTTCCATGCATGTTCAGGGATTTCTCTGCAGATTTGCTTTTGAATTCATAAATATACAATATACATATATTCTCTGCTACACCTGTCCTTTATTGTCATTTCTCATTTCCTTGTGACCCTGCTTCGTTTCATTGCAAATTCATCAGGAGCTAATGGATCATGACTTCTACTTCTCTTGTCACTACCTGAAATATTGATATAAATTACATACAGCAATTATTTAATAAGTAGTATTGAGTACATTAATAACAAGCAATTCTAAATCCTCCAAAATATACAGAGATTTTACACATGAGAAAAAGAGACTTCAAACTAAGAAAACATCTATCTTTAGTATATTTTGCTTTTTAAATTCCTTTTATTATTTCAAATATCCATTAACAACACTATACAGTGAATCTGGGCTATGAATTAAAGTGATACTGAAATATGGAGATAAAATACCAGCAATTTTTCTTCTAATCCTAAAGTTTGGACCAATGAAGTATATTTACTACCCACATGATTTTATACTTAAGTAATCTGTCAGTAGTTGCAATTTTGTACTTAATTGTATTAATTTTTACATGATTAAGATAGACCAAGAAATTATTAATTATGTGTGCAAAAATCTCATGCAAAATTGTTACTAATAATTAAATATTTTAACAATTAACTTGAATGTTTATTCTCATGAGCAAGAATAATAACAAATTATTTACCAGTAAAAGAAAATGTAGATATCTTGATCAATATTTCTGCTTAGTATTCTGTTGTGCTAGCACTTAAAAAATAATCAATAAATGTGTGAACCAAGTGAACATGTTTAAGGACTTGCTGCATAGATCTGCTTAGTCTATGCCATGAAATTAAAAAAAATACACATGCACATACATACACACACACATCTAATTTCAGATTGAAATGCATTATCTAAAAGTCCTGAGAGCAAAAATGTTTCAGATATAAGAAAACTGTCTAGATTTTAGAATATTTGCATAATTTTCATAGATTATACAGATTGAAATTCCCTAATCTAAAAATATAAACTCTGGAATGATCCAAAACTGGAAACCTGTGCCATGTAAGAAATCCTCTTCTGAGGCCCAGCATGTGAGTGGGACCACCTGAGGCCCCCTGGATCCTCACTCACTCCAGCCAGTGCCCAGGGCCATCATGTGAGTGGGACCACTGACACGAGTTGACTTCTAACAGCTGTGGCAGGCAGAAGTGGAGCAGAGCAGCCAGAGGCAAGCCATAACCACCTGGATTACTTTGAACTTGGTAGATTCAGACTTAGTACTAAGGTAATAATTACACCAAAGCTCTACACCAAAGATCAGAAGACAATATTATACAAAATGACAAAGACAAGGAACAAAATGCAGTCTCAGGCACCAACCCCACCCAGAACAAATGTAGGAGTCAATAACATAGAAGAAACAAAATCACAAACCTGAAATCTCTGAAACAATAGAGTCTGGAGTATAGAAACAACTGCAGAAATGAATATGAGAAATTGAATCAGAAATAATTTCTGAAGTAAATAAAGAAATAACTATAATGAAAGAAGTACTAAGTGCTTGCTTCTAAAGAAGACACTGATAAAAAAATTAAAAAATGATGGAATCCTTAGATGAACAATATAGGAAAGAAATAGAATGTATGAAGCAGATTCAAAGTGATATACAGGAAATTAAAACCTCAAACACAAGCTGGCAAAACTGTTTGAATGAAAGTGAAAATAGACTTTCAGATCTTGAAGACATCATTGCAGCTAGTGAAAAGATAAGAAAAAATCTCTTAAAAACAACTAGGATGCAGGAAAAATATTTCAACATCTGTAAGATGATGCAAAAAATGAACAACATAAAACTAATAGGAATCAATAAGAAAGAAGGAGTCAATGCAAATAATATAAAAAGAGTATGGGCAGAAGTAATAGCAGAAAACTTCCCAAATATGGGAAAAGAATCTGACATTCAGGTGACCAAAGCATATAGAACTCCAAATAATAGCAAACCATTTAAAACCACACCCAGACATATAATACTAAAGATCTCAGGAATTCAGCACAAGAGCTGTATACTAAAAGCTGCTAGAGAAAAGAAACAGATCACCTTTAAAGGAAAACCCATCAGAATTACAGCAGATTTCTCTTCACAAACCATCAAGTCAAGATGAGCATGGAGCAAAGTACTTCAAGTCTTGCAAGAAAACAATTCCATTCTGGACTGATATACTCTGCAAAACTCTCCTTTTTTTGGAAATAGTCTACAGGGTGTTCAGGGTCTCATTACTACATCTCATTACTACTCATAGTGATCTGCCTATTTATAGCCTCCCAAGAGCTGGGATTACAGGTATGTGACACCACACCCAGTCTCCATTTCTGTCTCAATGTGCCCCAGGTGTGGGGCTGGCATGTCAGGCCTGGGGATTGAACCCCCAGCCCCTGCACCTGCTTACAGGTACTTTAATCCACTGAAATATTTGCCTGGCCCAAAACTTTCTTTCAAGTTTAATGAAGAAATGAAATAATTCCGTAACAAAGAACAACTAAAGAATTTCATGATGATAAAGCCAACCCTACACAGACTACTAAAAGATA
>NDGM011175044.1:0-16974 GCA_002564305.1 Octomys mimax | reverse complement strand
GAATGTAACTATATATCTATGCTAACCAATTTGAATAAACAGATAGAAAATGGACATTTATTGTTGCTTTAGTGGTTATTTATTGTACAAGATTCAGACATGATATCCTGTCCACACACTATTAGAACAAATCTCTCTATTCACTGAATTAAGAAAATGCAGCTGTATATCTATCCTATTTTGAACATACAGATACAAAATGGTCGTTCATTTGTATCCCTCTTTTTTGTTTAGTTTTATCAGAGATGGGCATTCCATTGGCCTTGTCCGATTTGCCATGTCTTCAAATTTTCCTTTTTCTTTAGCAGACATGGTTTTCCACCTCTCTGAGCACTTCTTAGAAAACTCTGAGAAGTTAATGGAAGCATCTGGGGGCTTGTTCTTGTGCTCCTCTCAGCAAGTTTGCACAAAGAATGCATATGATGACATCTTCCCTCTCAGCTTCTTAGGATCTCCTTTGCCCATGTAAACTGTTTTCCTCAGTGAGGTACAGAGTTGCCCAGTGCCCATCCAGCTCTCACTTGCCCCAGCACTGTCTCTGTGGAGCTCAATGTACTGCAATGACCAGGAGAGCAGAAGCCAGACACAGTCTCCTCACTCTTTCCACTCTGTCTAGTTCAATATTTTTTGGAAACTCATGAAATAATGAGTCTGCAAAAGTCAAACCACAAAATAGCAAGGGAAGATGTATTGGTAAGGAGTACAGAGAGGCCTGGAATGGACATAGCTAACTGGAAGATGGGCAACTTCGGCAGGCTTTTGTTAACCTCCTTTCCAATGTCCAAGCGCACATAGCATGAGATACTATGAGAGGCTGAAAGAGGAGCATGCCTTTGGGAGAACAAGGCAAGGAAGCAATGGTAAGATATGACATAGTTTCAGGGCTGATTCTAGCCAGGAAAGATGACACACCCTGGTTAAGAGAAAGGCCTCAATTAAAGGAAGAGAATCTCCATTCTGGAAACACAATCTACCTAGTTCAACTGCTCTCCTCACATACAGGGAGGGCTTTTAATACTCTTCCTTCTCCAAATACAGCTTCTCTAACAGCAGTGGAACACCCATCTCTCACAATACCAGACAGAAAAAGGATATAAAGGACCGTTTTTGTTTTGTTTTATTTTTTTGTTTTTTTGCGGAACGAGGGATTGAACTCAGGTCCTTGCACTTGCCAGGGAAGTGCTTATTACACTGAGCCATCGCCCTGGCCCTAAAGGACTGTTTTATAGTGAAAAAAATGTGTGTTTATATACAAGATGGTTAGGATAGATCTACAGCTACATTTTCTTAGTTCAGTGAGAAGAATGGGTTGTACTAATATTGTTTAGAAAAGATATTATGTCTATCTTGTCCTCTAATTACTATGAAGGCAATAATATGCAATGTATCAGTTATTGTAAGTGTCCTACTAACCTGTTTTGAGACTGTTTCATTACTATTTTATCTTCTTTCTCATTAAAGTGAATAAAAAAATTTAAAAATAAACTGTTCCTTTATCAGAAGAAATAAAACACTCGCCTTAGCAAATGAGTCCCCACTTCTAAAAAATAAGAAACAAAATCATTTTACATCTGGCTACCCATTAGCATGGACCAAAGCAACCAACCTGTCCTTCATTTCCACAGAGCAAATGGATATGCTGCATGAAAAGCCTTTTATATATGATCTCCTACTTTCTATGAAACTAGGTTCTAACTTGGGGATAATAGTAACAGTAATGCTAATCTTTCTTATTTGCATTGTAATTTACGAATTACTTTTTGCTGACAGTTAATATCATCTAATACTCATCTAATGAACATTGCAATTGGACTGGGAAGTAGAGAGATAAGTAAAGAAACTTTTGTGTTCTCATTATCTCAGAATAGCTCATAATCTCAATGGCTACCTTGAGCTGTTTGCAGTCCCCTGGCAGGAAGTTGGCATGACTTGAACTCCCTATGGACCATGGCTCCTTTTGCAACACTGCAGCTGCCTGTGTCAGGAAAAAGGACAACATAGAGAGTAGTGGTAGCTTCATTACTACACTTACAGTGTACAAGAACAAGGGCAAGAGAAGGGCCAAATGGATTTGCCCTCTAGGAAGGGTATCAAGTTTCTGAAAATCAGCCCTGTTTTATTGTGATTATGCTAACAAGGTATTGTCTAAGGAATTACAGCCCAATACTCAATTTAAGAAATACCTGGGGCTATTCATTCAGGCCTACATTTTGTGGCTTTAGACTGTTACATACAGAACTCTCTCACTATTGGAATAGTAGCTCCTTAGCTTTTGCAAAGGATTGGTTTCCCTTCTTTGTCTGCTCTGTAGCACTGAGTTCAGTGCATATAACTTATTACACGTGTCTTTACTTCATCCCTGAAATTACTGACAAGGTTGTTATTATGTGTATAGAGTTCTGTATTTTATTCCCCTCCCTAGAATTCATGAAACAGACCTCTTCTGAACATTTAGTAAGTGACAGGCATTGAGCTAAGTGCTGCAGATCAGATGAAACAGGGAGACTGCCAGCTCTTGCTTTTATTTAATTATTGTCATCATTATTATCTTTAATGGTTGTTGCAGGGTCTCACTACGCAGCCTCCCCAGTACTGGGATTACAGACATGTGCCACTATGCCCAGATTCTGATCAGTTCAGCCTACCCTAGGGGTGGGGCTGGCACAGTATGTAGTTCTGGGGATCGAACCGTGGTATCTGAGCTTGCCTAAGCTTGCCTAAGCAGACATTTTAGTCTGCTAAGCTATCTTGCCAGCTCCCAGCTCTTGCTTTTAAAGAAAGCTCCTAATCTAATAGAAAGTATCATATGTAATAGTCTAAAAATCACTTTGTTTTTGTAACATGGTGGTTATAGATAACCTCTATGAAGGGAAGGTGTTCATAGACCTCTTGCATCCCAGAGAATATTTTTCCTGAGACAATTACATTGTCAGAGCAAGTTCTGTATTACAGCCTTGGCCTGAAAAATTGTGAGACTCCCATGGAGTTCTATAATCCCTCTTGATAACCAAGAGCAACACTGGGCATTTTGTACATCTGCAATTGTCTCTGCTTAATGCTCCCTTCAGCTTAGGGTGGCCTGCAAGTAGACTGGTAAAAAAGCAGCTAGTGACAAATGTTCCTTGCTCAGTGGAGGGTTTCACTGACTTGGGGCCAAGAAGATACTAGCCAAACTAGGTTTTGCTCCAAATTTTCTTACTTTCTCTATGGTTCCACTTATGCTTGAGACCATAGATACCTGTGAAAACAAACCCACCATGAGCGCTTGCTCACCATTATCTATCTGTTTGTCTTTGTCTCTGTTATCTTCTCCAGACTACACTGTGCTGCTTCCTGATTGAAGCTTAAGGCACCACGTGGAAGCTTAAGGCATTGCCACCTGAACAAACCTGGGTTTTCCCATCACCATGGAGACTCAAAAGAATGAAGCTGCTCAGACCAAGAAAGAGGCAACTTCTGGGGATAACCAGGACCAAGAGGCAGAGAAAGGAGCCAAGAACAAGACAGATGAGGTAACAGAAGGGCCAGTGTCAGAGCGACACTTATCTGGCCCTGGTAGACTGAAGAAAACTGCCATGAAACTCTTTGGTGGCAAGAAGGGAATCTGTACTCTGCCTAGTTTCTTTGGAGGGGGACGAAATAAAGGTTCTGGAAAGAGCACCTCCAAGAAGGGTCTAAGAAAAAGTAAAACACATGATGGCCTGAGCAAATTAGGCTGTGGCCCAAAAGATGTTGTCAATGAAGAAACTGGCTTCTCTCTACCTTTTCCTGAATCACCCTGCCAATTTCCCAGCTCCGAAAGTACTCATGGGGCTTTGGAGATATGCTGCAGGCATAAAACATCTGTGGCTGATGCCACCAGTAAAGCTGGAGCTGACAAGGTACCCCCTGCAGCAAAGCCAAAGAAAGGCCTAAAAGATTTTTTTAACAGTATCCGGCGTCATCGAAAGAGCAGGGTTGCTAGAGCTGAGCAAAGTGAGCCATGGGCCAAGGTACCTGAAAGGGCCAGAGCTAGATCTCATGAGCATGTGAGCTCAGTCCCTCTGCCCTGCTCTAAGGAGGCCTTCCAAACCCCTACAAAGGAAAATGCCAAGCTCCAAGATACTCCAGGGCCAAAAATTTCTCCAACACCAGAGCCTTCCCCACCAGCTACTGAGAAAATATCCTGTAAAAATCTAGAAAAATCCATAGGAATATCTGCTTCATCGCCTGTACAGGCCAAGATTGCCTCAGAAGCCAATGTGGTAGAGGAGTCCCACATACAAATAGCAGAAAAGGTAGTATTGGGAGAGCTAAATCCACCGAGTGGCCCTGTGGGAGATCAGCTGAGCCTCCTGTTTGGGGATGTCACATCCCTGAAAAGCTTTGACTCATTGACAGGTTGTGGTGATATTATAGCAGAACAGGACATGGACAGTATGACAGATAGCATGGCTTCTGGGGGTCAGAGGGCCAACAGAGATGGGACCAAGAGAAGTTCTTGCTTGGTGACCTACCAAGGAGGTGGGGAAGAAATGGCTTTGCCAGATGATGATGAAGAAGAAGAAGATGAGGTAGAATTGGAGGAAGAAGAGGAAGTCAAAGAAGAAGAAGAAGATGACTTAGAATATCTGTGGGCAAGTGCTCAGATGTATCCAGGACCCAATCTTAACCTAGACTACCATTCCACCATCTCCCCAAGCCACCATGGCTATATGCTCCTTGACTCAGTTCAGTCCTACCCTGGTGTAGTCCCTGGGGAACTTTTGACTCCTCAGAGTGACCAGCAAGAGTCCGCCCCCAACAGTGATGAAGGTTACTATGACTCCACTACACCTGGATTTGAAGATGATTCAGGTGAGGCCCTGGGGCTTGTCCACAGGGATTGCTTACCCAGAGACAGCTATAGTGGAGATGCCCTATATGAGTTTTATGAGCCAGATGACAGTCTTGAGAACTCTCCACCTGAGGATGACTGCCTTTATGACCTCCATGGCCATAGCTCTGAGATATTTGACCCCTTCTTGAACTTTGAGCCCTTTTCTTCTCGGCCACCTGGGGCAATGGAGACAGAGGAAGAACGGCTAGTGACTATCCAGAAACAGTTATTGTATTGGGAACTTCGTCGGGAGCAACTTGAGGCCTGGGAGACATGTGCTCGAGAGTCTCATGCCAGGAAGCCCCACAACAGAAAGGCCTGTGCCCGAGAGGCTCAGACTTGGGAAGCTCATGCTAGAGAGGGCCAAACCCAAGAAGCCCAGGCCCCAGATGGTCCTGCTGTAGAGGTCAAAGTCCAAGAAGCCCAAGCCTGGCAAGAGAAGCCTATTTTGGAGTATCAGATGAGGCCCTTAGGCCCATCAGTGATGGGCCTGATGACAGGGGCATCAGAAGCCTCTCAGCCTTCCCAGCAAGGAACAACTTCAGCTTTTCCTGCCACTGCAAGTAGTGAGCCAGACTGGAGGGACTTCCGTCCTCTGGAGAAGCGTTTTGAGGGAACCTGCTCCAAGAAAGATCAAAGTACCTGTCTTATGCAGCTTTTCCAGAATAATGCCATGTTTGACCCAGACATGCAAGAAGCAAATTTTGGAGGGTCTCCTCGGAGGGCTTACCCTACTTTTTCACCTCCTGAAGAACCAGAAGAGGAAGTTGAGAAAGAAGGAAATGTCACTGTGAGTTTTTCACAGGCCCTAGTGGAGTTTACTAGCAATGGGAACCTTTTTTCTAGCATGTCTTGCAGTTCTGACTCTGACTCGTCCTTCACTCAAAACCTGCCTGAGCTGCCTCCCATGGTGACCTTTGACATAGCTGATGTGGAGCGGGATGGGGAAGGGAAGTGTGAAGAGAATCCTGAGTTTCACAATAATGAAGACCTTGCAGCCTCCTTAGAAGCTTTTGAGCTGGGTTGTTACCACAAACATGCCTTCAACAACTACCACAGCCGATTCTACCAAGGACTGTCTTGGGGTGTAAGCAGCCTCCCTCGATATTTGGGTCTACCTGGCATGCACCATCGACCTCCACCTGCTGTCTCAGCTCTCAACAGGAGAAGTCGCTCTCTTGACACAGCAGAGACCCTGGAGCTAGAACTCTCCAATTCTCACCTTGCACAGAGCTATCTGGACTCTGAGCTTCTGGCACAGCAGGAAGATTCAGTTGAAGAAGATGAAGGAGAGGAAGAATGGGGACGAGTCAGTCCCCTATCCCTCTATACTGAACCTCCAGGGGTTTACAACTGGTCTTCCTGGGATCCCTGTCCTCTTCCAGTGAGGCCATGCCCTGCCTGGATAAACCCCAGCCAGTTGGATGGGCTTTCCAGCCAGTCTCCATATGGGCAGGGAGCCTGTTGTGCACCTCCTGTGGCCATGTCAGTGTCAGTGCCCAAGCCAGAGCCAATAGCACCTGGGGAATCTAGATCTCAAATAGCCCGGCCTTCACAATTACCACTGCCCATGGGCCCTTGTTATAGTCTCCAGCCACAGGCCTCCAAAAGTGTGAGAACCAGGCCTCAAGATGTGCTAGTGCCTGATGATGAGCCCAGTTGCTCCTCCAGTACTAGAGGATTCAACCCCAGCCCTTTGCACCAGGCTAAACCTGTGGGTATCACTCATGGAATCCCTCAGCTGCCTAGGGTCTGGTCTGAGTCCTCCCAGTCTCAGTCCAGTCACTACAGGGCTTCTAGCCTTGACCTATCGAAGGAGAAGACTGAGCAAGGTGCCTCTCTTCCCACAAGCTACTCGTCCACTGCTATGAATGGAAACTTAGCCAAGTAGTCGTCATTAGTTCTGGAGTAGGGGCATGTGGCCTGAGCATGTGAATGGGATCAGGGGTTAGGCAGAGGGGTGGGGGTGGGAATTGCTGTTTAACTTGAAAATCCTTTTTGTCAAAGAAAACTCTGGGTTTTCACCTTTATTTTCACCTTTCCCACTTCTGCCATCTATGGCCACGTTCTGCTCAAGAACATCTGCCCAGAAAGCCTACTGCTGCTATGCTCCAGTTTTTCTTTTCAGGGTTTTTTCTTGTGACCAATGCAGGGTTTAGGATGCAATAATTTGTGCCTATTCAAGTTGTCAAGCTAATTAATATATATATATATATATATATATATATATATATATATATTGCATCCTCGACAAAGACTAAACCCTCACCATCTTCTGTTCCCTCTCCCTAGTGAATGATGAACCACTGATGAGCAGCAAAGTCTGTATGTACTACTTTTCACTTCGAGATGGGTGGGCCGGTGTTTGCCATTAGCAATGTGAAGTTATGGTACTGAACCTCCCCTCCCATTCAGCTTTGGCATAGCTGTCACTATTATATTAAATGACTATAAGCTATTTATCCCAGCTAGGTGTACTTAAGATCAAGTAGCATGTGTCTAACTCCCTATTGCTGTGGACTTTGGCATTATCACCAGATGGGGCCTTTTAACTTGGCCTGCCATAGTTTGGGTTGAAGACAAAAACACTAATCCCTTTAAGGGAGTGATTACTTTTGTTCAGTTGAAAGCAGCGGATTAAAAAAGTCTTATTGTGGACACTGCATTAGTTATGAACTCTGGAGCGATAAGGTTTTTTTCTGTGACTGCTTGAATTTCAGACACTTTTGAATTTTCACTTTGTTTTCTAGATGTTCTCATGATCTCATTATAGTCTTTTAATTGAGATAAGGGAAGAAACACAACCTATATTAGGCTTGGCTATTGGAATTCGTGTTTTCATGACATGCAGGAGTAGGGAAAAAGGAGGTCTATCTGTCCCAGCCAGCAATAGAGATTTCATACTGTGGAGCTTGAGGCAATCCAGCTTCTTATAAGGAAAAATTGCTTCTCATGTGTCTCCTCAAAACCAAAAGGTTCCTTAATCCTTGCTCACTTCTTACTTTGGATATTATATAAAGAAAATAGGTTCACACTCCTACCACAAGATGCCAAAGGAATCTCAGCCTCAGTTCCCGGCACTCTGAAGAACTTTCATTTTCCCACGAATCAAGTCTTGATCATCACCAAAGGACCACTATTATTGACAGTAAAGACTGTGGTGTGCCCTTGTTCTGTCAACCTACAAGATTCTGATTTGTGTTGCAGTTTCAGTCCTTTGACTGAATAGAACCCCCTTTTCTGCATCCATGAATTTTCATGATGGACTAGATTAGACATACTGGCTATGAAGGATTTGCTGTCAAGAAGACATGGCAACCATCTGATCTTCCCAGGCCCAACATCTCATGAATTCCCCTAAGGGAAGTTGCTTTTAAATTTCTTTATTGGAAATGACATAGACAGTTTGTGTTACCTGAATGTATTGACCTAAATTACAATTTTTGCATCTTCTGCCCCTCCCTCAGCCATCTTTCTGCCTTGTTAAGAGAAGTCAATGGAGCTCTTTGCATTCCTGAGAAATGGCAGTTTAAGCTTGGAGTAGATGCTGTTGACCCACTGAATCAAGTTGATTTTGTAGGCTAACTGATCCTTGGAAAGTTGATATATTCATCCAGGTTCTTTGTTGTTATTCTCAGATTAGGGATGGTTTCATAACCTTTCCTGAAAACAGTAAACCTGTTAGGTGTTTTGGAAATACCACAGGAGTTTCCATGATGCTAAAAATACACCACAAGGAACCTGGGTCAGCTCTCCAGGCTGATATTGGCTATACCTTAAAGAAGCTCATCTTCTATGGAGCACGAAAATGGAAACAAGGTCCACTCCACCCCAGCACAGCATTCTAAGAGAGCGGTTACCAGATTTTAATGCCTCTTATCAAAACTGCTGTGTAAGGGTGTGGCTGAAATTTGCCTGGCTATTTGGCAGGAAGAAAACACCAAATGCCTTTATAATGAAAAAAAAAAAACACCTCTTGACTTCATTCAGGGCAGCTTGAGCTCCTATCTGAATGTGGACTGTGCCAGCCACACAGATAGCAGCTATCACCAGCCTCTATATCCTGCTGGAGAACACCCATCAGCAAATCTGGGGAATGGAAATGGAAGTTTTCAGCCTTTGGCCAAGAGATGAGAGCTACCCTCAGAATTAAGAGGGTAGAAAAATGCACTGCCTCTGTGAAGAGCTGTTATAACTTTATTACACTGTGCTGGGCTTTAGAAGTTTATACTCCAGAGTAGGACTTGGGCCTAAGCAGAAATTGAAGGTTCAGAAATTGTCACTGCCTCAAAGTTCCTTCACTGCCCTGGCTAGCTCAGGGACAGGATGCTTATCACCAGAATTGAAGTAGTTAGGACACATGGCTATGGAAATATTCCCCTTTGAATCTCTAGAGTGCAGAAGTTTATGACTAAATGCAGTTGCACCTTTGAGGAGAAATAACTGGCTAGGAACATACAGTGCTAACAGCACAGAATGGCAGTGGGGGAATTAACCAAATTCTAGACCAGTGTTAATGTTTCAAAGCTCTGGTCCAGAGAATTCCCACATAAGACCAGTCCTTCAGGGACCAGTGAATGTTGATAGAGAAGTCCACCTAGCAAGCCTCTCCGAGGGCCAGAATAACAGCTGCTTGGTGCTTTAGAGTCTCCAAGGAAGCCCTTCCTGCTCAACTAGCTTTAGCTTGGATACCAGGACACAAGTTTCCCAGATAAAGGCTTCAGTAAGCATTCTCTCTCTCAAGGAGGAAAGTAGCTTTCTACCTGCAGAAGGCTAAGTATATGTCCTCATTCTACTGCCAGTGGCTTTCCCATCTGCTACCTTCCCACCTGCCCTTGGCCCCCAGGCCCTATTGTTAGAGTGAGGCATGAGGAGTTTAGCAGGGAGATTTCAAGGTTATCCATGTGTCGTATCCAAGTTGAAAGTCAATTATCTATTTTTGTATTGTTTGCATTTTATATTCAAGGAAAGCAATGTTTACCAATTGTTCTTTTCTGATATATTTTATTTTTAAGTGGTGCTGTTTATAGTTTTAAACAAAACAAAAGATGACTACAAAAATCACTGCTGCATGTGCAGAAGGTTGGTATCTCAACTGCCTAGGTACCACCCCCTTTTCCCATTCCTGCTATAATGCAGTTTGTTCCCTCCCAAATATGATAGGAATAACAGATGTCCAAGTACTAAAGACCAATGCTAGGTACCTAAGGTATGCAGAATCAGGTAGACAGTGTGTTGATTTATGGCTTTATGTTTTTCCTTTGTATCCTATTTGTGTACGCCTTCTGAGAGTACTCATCTCTTTTTTCTTTGTATTTCTTATTTCCATTTTGAAACCAGTGTTTCCTTGTTGTATTATTTGTCATAATGAGCTTTTCCAAAGGACCACGTTGGAAAAATTCTCTACCCAGGAAGGAGGGCACAGGCTTTAAGCCACACCTCTTTCCTCAAGATGCTGGGAAAGACAGATGGCAATGATTCTCCCACCATCAAGAATTAATTATCTCATTAAGGAAATCCTTGGATGAAACCTTCCTGGAGCTCAGACTGCAGATTGTGACATTTGCCCAGAAGACAGATTGAGGAACTCATTGACTCCTCTTGCTGTGTTGGGGGATGCTTTTCCTACCACTGTAACCCCTTCCCCTCCCTGCTTCAGCTCATATGTGGATGATACTTTGGGAAACAGTGACATTCAAGGTAATGGCTTATTGGCCTGATCCTTTATTTTTCCATACTATAATCACTCAAAAGAAGAAAGTTCATATTGATGTATATGTGAGTGTTGAACCTATTAATGGACTGGGCTGTGATTATTATTCTTGTTGCTATTGGTGCTTATTACCACTACTGGCATATATGAGTGGGGTGGGAGAAGAAAGGAGTTTATATTTAGGTCATGTTAAATAAAATCTCTTGGTGAACAAGGGAAGGAATTAAGAACTACAGTACATCCTCACCCTAGATGGAAAGAGTTCTCTCCCAGTGTAGAAAGGGTAGCATGGTCCCTTACTGTGCTTGACCTTTCCCTGAGGCATCATAGAATAACCTGGGTATTTACCTCTCTATTCATAGCTCTTAATGACATCTTGATATCTTGATGTGCTGCCTATATGTTACAACATATATTTCTTTTGCTGAATACTAATAAATTTGGGTTCAGGAGGGACCTCCACCCCACACATCACTAAAGTGCATTCTTCTCACTTACTGCACAGCAACATGCCTGGGATCAGTGGTTGGTAGGTTTACTTGAAGGAAAATGGAGAAATCAAGAAGGTGAGAGAAGGGGCACCCAGAAGGGAAAATGAACCAGAGCTGGAAGAAAAATGAGGGCCGGGTACATAGCTCAGAGGCTTAAGCACCTGCTTGGCCAGCTCAAGGTCCTGAGCTTGATCTTCAGTTTAAAAAAAAAATAAAGAAGAAAACTTCATTTTCAGACAAGGCCCTGTATCCCAGTCAGACTATATGCCAATAAACTACCACACCATCTGCATGTTGAAACCTCCCCTTAAATTCCCTTGAACTGCCAAGGGCTGGCTGGCACTCCTGAAGTTAATCTGTTTGTATTGCCTCTTGTGCCAAAGACAGTCTCCCTTTGTTGGTGGCTCGCTGAAAAGGATGCAACTAGTAGGACAGTCAGTCTGAGCTGCAGGAATGATATCCTTCTCTAGAACTATTGTACAGGTAGCTTCTAAAGATGCTGGCCAGGTAGCTATCTGCTCCATTTATTTGCTTGTGAGTTGGAGAGGGAGAATATAGCTTTTGTTCCTTATTGTGTCTTATCCAGTGAGCTCCACAGGTATAGGACAGAGACTTTTGTCACCTCAGGGTCATATGTTGATTTTCATGCCTATCCTAGCTTAGACAGGTGTCTTCATTTTTCTCATTGCTGAGACAAAATATCCAACACCTCATGTTGAAAGAGAAAAGATTTATTTTGACTCACAGCTTATAGAGGTTTCAGTCCATAATCAGCTGAGTCCAAGTCAGATCAAGGCAAGGGGAATCAGAGGAGAAATAGTATATGTCAGGGAGAAGGCAACAAAAGTATCCAAGCAGCAAATGACAAACAACAACCCTCTTTCTGCCCCTTATATCTTATCCAGACTACCCACCCTTTAACCTAGCATCACATTCTTGAGCCCCACATCACACACCCTAGATCCAACCACCTCCTACAGGTCTCTCCTATGACTCAGATTTTGTTGGCACATCTAGAAACAAACCTTAGCTTTTCACCAGTGGTCCACCTAAAGACTCATAAACATTTATTTATACAATATGCATTTAGTCCATGTCTAAGTGTTGCCAAAATATCCTAACAATTTCAGAATTGCTGAAAAGTTCAAGTCCAAAGTCTCTGAGATTAAGACAAACTCTTACTTGCACAAATGAATGTTAAATACTACTAACATACAGTAGCACAAGAGAAATGTTTACATTGCAAAAGGAACAAATGGGATAGAAAGGGATGGGGACAAAGCAAGTTCAGAATCCAGCAAACAATACTGCTGGTACATATCCAGCACCCTAGGTATTCTGTGCAACACTGAACTCCGTAGGGCTTGAGTGGCACCCAACCCCTGACACCACTGGTGGTTGTGGCTCCTAAGGATTCTCTCTTGGGCTGATTCTGTTCCTTTCTGAAGTTTCCTCAGATGATCCATATCTCTGGCTTCTCCAAATATTTGTGGTCTCCACTGTACTTTTAACTTCATACTTACAGCTTTCTTCACATACTGCCTTCTCAGAAGCACAGGCTTGCCTTCCCAGACCTGAAATCTGGGCAGGAGCTTCTCTAGCCTTTCTGGCACCACAACTCTTACATTCTGAATACACTTAAAATCTTCACATGGGTGATGCCAAATTCTGTTGCCAGCTGGATCAGTAGCCAGGCTTTCTGTCATCTGTAGTGTTCAACTGCCTATGAACCAACTGCAGAGAAACAACTTCTCTAGGCTGTCACTATTCTCAGAAATGATGCTCTGGGTTAGTCTTGTCTCAAAGAAAAGTCTTTCAGTTTTACAGTTTTGAGGTTGCAAAAGTAAGGGTGTCATCCTGTTTCTTGTGATGTCCTCAAGCCATCCTTTCTATTTCCATCTTCTGAAATAATTGGATTCTTCTTGCTAGTGTTTTCAGCAGCCAGTTTCTCCTTTGCTCAATCTTTGCAAGTCACAACTTTATTAGAACTTTTTTTGGCCAAACACAATTTTAAATTATCCTGCTAGGCACTTTTTATTTTCAACATACATCTGGCTAAAATCCCAAAAAGGTAGTTATGCCACCTCCTCAATGTTAGGCTTCCTCAAAATTTCTTCTGCTAGTGCAGTCTGTCATTCTTAACTTTAGTCTCAGGCAAAGTCTATGGACATGAGCAAAATACAAACTTGGCAAACATAACATACACTGTCAGGAGCCTAACAACCAATGCAGCTCTACTCAGCAGAAAGCTTCTGAGCCTGGTTTTTACTGGTAGCATTTCTATCAGCATTCTGGTCTTCTGTGCTCTGACCAGAATCTTCCATCAAATACAGCTTAAGGCATTCCAGGGCTGTTTCTTAAGCTAGCATCTCTTAAACTATTTCAAACTCTTCTCAGAAGGCAGTTCCAAAGGCATCTGAACCACATGTTCAGGTACAGTCACAGGAATAACCCCAATTCTGTGGTACCAAATTCTGTGTTAGATATTTTCATTAGTGATACAAAATACTTGGTATTCAAAGTTGAAAGAGGAATGTTTTATTTCAGCTCACAGTTGGAACAGATTTCAGTCTGTAATTGTCTGGCTCCAAGGTGGGGTGGCATGATGAAGGTAAATCACATTGGAGAAATAGTCTGTTGCAGGAAGAAAGTAGCAAAAGCATCCAAACACCAAATGACAAGCAATCACCATTTTTCTTTCCTTTTTATCTCATCCAGGCTACTGACACATCACACTCTTAATGTTGGCATCATATCCTTGATTCCCACATCATAGACTCTTGTTCCAACCACTTCCCAAAAAAAGGCCGTGTATGACTGACAAGGTTTTGAGGGTACATCTAGATAGATACAAGCTATAATGACAAGAGTCACCACTTCCTGTTTTGTACACATACCTACCTTTGCTACCAACCAGGAGAAGGTGATTGTGCTAAAAGTTTTCGCTTCTTTAATCCAGACATTTTCCCTTGGCCCATGAAAATCTACTTGGACTTATTTGGGGGAGTTTCCCCAATATCTCCCACCTGAAATCTCCAAGCTAAGCAGAAGACTTGAAATAGCATCTGCTTGAAAGTCCTCATGGAAGTGCTGTGATGGACAGAATGGGAGGAAGCCCTGGGCTCTCTTCTCAGAACATCCAATAAGTATTCTGGCCCCTAGGATCACATGAATTAAATGAGGACAATTAAAAGAAAATTAGCAAAAAACAGAAAGAAAATTAGCAAGACAGAATATCATGGGAAGGGAATTGACATTTACCAAAAAATTTAATTGTCTGACTTGGAATGCTGCCAAAGGAGTAGGTGTGGTTGCTAATGAACCTTTTTGAGAAAGATACCTTTAGAAAATTCATCAACTCATTACATCCAGTGGAAATTAAAGGAAATATTGGAATCACAGAGGACTGGGTTTCTGCCCTTGCTTTTGCCTGTCAATCAGGTAAGGCTTGAACAATTCCCTTCTTGTAAGTCAGAATAATATATTACCTCTGAGTGACACAAAGAACTTTTTCACATACCTAAATTCAGTATTCTTTACCCTGATTCTGACTCAATTGGACTGAGGTGGAGTTCTATTATTTTTGTGGTGCCCACATAACTCTGTTGTATTGGACGTGTTGGACAAGATGGGAGGTAGGAAATTTTTGGATTTTTCATTGACATGTGGCTGCCTTTTTTGTGGCTACCAACCAAGATCTTTGCAGTACTAGAGGAGAGTGTGTGTTTGTGACGGTCTTACCAAAGAATGCCAAATATAGTCTAGGTTCTTGTGTAAAACAAATAGTAAATTGTAAGCATACACTGGGTAGCAAGTGGCAGGTAAATTTATTAAAAGATTACAGGAAGATGTTATCAAGTCATCTCATTGACTACAAAATATATGGCATGGACAGAAAAATGGATGCCAGGGTGACAGAAGAGTGAAGTACTGCACACAGATCATGGCACAATCTATTGGCCACATTTCATGATGAACCAGTCTTGGAATTCAAAGGATATGAACCTCACCTCAGATAATTCCCCATGAATCTCTAGGTATGATTGACAGCATGTTGTGTTATTTCAGGAACTCTCCCCATGAATGTTTCAGCATTTACTCTGATCTTAATTGCATATGTAACATAGTTCATGTTTATGAACTAATAATAAGATTTGAGTAAATTGATTGAAGGTCTATCTACGAGATCCAAAATTCATATGCTCTTCCCTAGAACAAGAGAGAGTGCCTGGATTTTTGTTATTGTGTTTTCTACTTCTCTTTGGATAATGGGAAGAAAAATGACCATAGCCATAGGGAGCTGTTTAAAATCAAATGGACAGAAAGGAGTGACTCCCTCACCAGCATTGTTTCTAACTGTACTAGATGGAACAATCTAAGATCTTTCTATTATTGCTGGATATCTTGATAGACTGCAAGGTATCACTCAGTTTCATGCTGTTCTATGTTTGCTTTGAAAGCCAAGGTTATACATGTAGAGTTTTCATTTAGAACAAATGCAAACCCAACAAATGAGGGAGCCTTGTGCAACCCCTCAGGAGGCTGCTGTGGGAAAGCCGATGATGCTGCTGTCTCACTCACAGGGAGGGCTCATAACCATTCTGAGTATGTCCATGCTGTCTGCATAATTCTTAGGATTTAGTTCGGGTACAGAGCATCTAAGAGCTTAAGCTAGCCATGAAAGTAAGGGACCTGATGGCAGCACTTCCTTGTTTACTAGTTTACTTGATCTCCATTAACTTTTAGAAAATCTGAAGTTAGACAGAGTGTTGTGATGGAGTGGTTTGTGCATACCTCTCCTCATCTGCAACATGTAGCTATGGCTATCATAACTTTCAAGTTTCAGTAATGAATTAAACAGGCAAAGTTTAAAACGAAGTATGAGAGAAGATTCAACATTGCTGAATAAAGGGAGGAGTTACATTGGAAATAATTAGAGAAAATCAACTAAAAACACTGGTAATTGGAATAAGGGGGTGAGCATACATCTGTATGCCAAAATGAATGTGAAATAACAGCCTTGTAAATTTTTTAAAAATCCCATAGGCATAAGCATTTATAAAATGCAAAGCAGTCCCATGGGGATGCCAGTACACACTCCATCTGTGTACAACAAAGGAACTACAATTCTTGGATGTTCTCGTGATGGAAACCTACTAGCAAGGGAGCGTCAACTCACACAGGATAGCCTTAGGCTACATGGCCCCTCAACAGTTTGCCATCCTGCAAACAGTGAGCATTGCAGACTGGCAACATAATTCACTAGCACACACCAGGAGAAAATGACTAGGGAGTGAGTTCCCTGGTAGACTCCTGTTTGTTATCAGACTATATGATGATAAATAACTAAAATCTACTGTGTTGAGAGTCATCAATATTGGACTCCTGCACCCAGCTCACAGGGAGAGGAGGAATGAACCTAGAGGGACACATTGAAAGTGAAAAAGCTCTCCAAGGAAAAACACACACAGTGGAGCAGAGTAGAAAATGCTGTTCACTGCAGGAATTAATTTGGAACCTGCAGAGATAGCAAACAGTGTATACAGCAAACCAAAATAAAAAGGGAAGAAGCACCTTTCTGGTACAACCAGCAGCATGAGAGAGGAGAAAAACTTTTCAATGGAGTGGAACAGATGGTCTGTACAAGGGCCAGAAGTCACCAACTGAGCTCAGGACAAAGAGCAGCTATGGGCTGTCTCTGTTTCAGGGCTTCCAGTGTTGAAATCCCAAGACAACTGTGTGAGGAACTGCACCAAATCATCATGACCAAGTGGGGTTCATCCAGGAGATGCAAGGATGGTTCAAAATACATAAATTAATAAATACAGGGGGACTGGCCCTAGCTCAGTTCTTTGGGGCCGGGGAGATGGCTCAGTGGGATAAGCGCTTCCCTGGCAAGCGCAAGGGCCTGA
>NDGM011175040.1:0-14352 GCA_002564305.1 Octomys mimax | reverse complement strand
ACATGGATGCCTCCTCTTGCGATTAGGTTTTCCTGCTGTGGCTCTCTCCCGATGCATTATTCATTCAAGATTAATCCCCTTAAAATTGGTCTTTGCAGGGAAACTTTGCCTCTAAAACTCAGCTTGTGTTAATAAAGGCTGTCGTCTCCGCTTCGCCGGCAGCCCGGCCTCCCGCTTCCCTGTGCCTGTGCAGCCGCGCTGGGCTCTGCCCCTCGGCGGCTGAGCACATTTTCCGCCTCTTTCAGCTAATAGACTCTCTTCAGAAATAGAAGTTAATCCTTGTGCAACACAATGTTAAACCACCCAAGGAAGAGGAGAAGGTGGGAAAAAATGGCAACTGCTATTTTAGATCCTTTGAAAATTTAAGTAGAAAGGCAAAAAATAGAACTTGGTACAGTGGATCGAAGCTGACTGAAGCGAGATTCCTCTCAGTGTGCAGGAGCCATGGAAGGCGGCAGCGGGCTTGCAACAGAGTGGGGGACCACAGGCCCTGGGGATGGAGGGGACGGAGACTGGGGACCCAGGGACCGAGGGGCAGGGCTGCTCCACTTACAGGGCGCAAGCGCTCAGTTCTGGAGTGGGGGGCTCAGAGGCTGCAGGAATCCCGCAGACACGGAAAGGCAATGTGATTTGAAAATTGACCTATTTTCTTTCTGCTTGTGGAAGAAGAGGCAAAACTCCAAGAGTAGGCCTGGGGTCTGCGGCCTCAGGCTGGGGTCCTGGCTGCCGGGGCGCCCAGCCGCTCAGCGTCGAGCCCGGCCTCAGCAGATTCAGGCAGCTGTGTGTCTCACGAGTGCAGCACCATCACTCCTGCTCAGTGATGATACACAGTGACCTGGACTTCACCTCCATGCATGTTACCGTGGGGGGGACAGGGCCACGCATCCTCCACGGTCAAGGACAGCCAGGTAATTGTCACAGTGCTACAACCATCCCTACCTGCCTCTTACAATCCAATTTATTGCTCTGCCCCTCACAGCTGCTTTCTGGGCCCATGGCCTGCAGTTAACACATACCAGCTGGCATTCGACAGCAGGCTTGGAACTGTGTGTGCACAGCTCACCTTGGAGAGGCACTGGCGCTGGGCGCGAATCGGGCCAATCCGCATCGCCTCAGGTGCTCTTGAGAGACAGGGCTGCCCGGTGTGTACGCCATGGGCACAGGGGGCAGGAGCCCCACAGGAGACGAGCACTCTGGTCATTCTCTGTACCCACAGTGTGGCTCAGGCATGAGGGCGGGGCCTTACGGGAAGGGGGTTGGCTGCAGCCAATGTGACTAACCTGCCACAAGGCTATGGGGTGGACATGAGATCGCCCCTTGGTCCTGTGTATGCTCACGCATGTGGATCTCCCCAGCAACCAGCACTGCGGAGTTTGGGGTGGCGATCCCCACCTCCATCTGCCAGGCACTACCCCCTTGTGTCTGCCTCATCCTTATCCTGCATCCTTATCCCAGCCCCACAAGCCACCCCCTTCACTTTCCCTGCTGGACGCTTCCCCCTCCTGGCCTGGTCTCCACTGCACCCTATGAAGCCACCTTCCTGGACTGACACAGGTCATCACGGCCAGTGTTCCCAAGGCCCTAGACACAGAGCTCACTGTCACCTGTTCCTCTGTCTGTCCCTTCATGCTCGCCTCACCCAATTCTGCCAACTACATGCATCCCAGCTAAGCTCCCCAGCTTCTGGTGCACAGTCAGGGACCCAAGCAGCCAGACAGGCATGCGAGTGGCGGGCCGACCCTCCTGGAACCAAGCCAAGGCCCTGTGTTTTTTGGCATCCCAAGGACAGTCCTGGAACAGGGCAGTGGGACAGAGTGCTGACTGGTCCCTGAAGAGGCACGGGTAGCCAGTGGTAGGGAGAGACTTTCCTGAGTGCTGTACCCAGACCCAAGTCCCAGAGGCAGGCATCTCTGAGACACCTGGGAAGACACAGGAAACCCAGTCCTGGGGCACCCAATGTCAGCTGCCCATGATGCTCTGACGAAGGCACTGCATACGTGTGAGCCTCCAAGTGCCCCAAGGCCTGGGTGGGGCAGGGGTCAGAGGCTGGAGCTGACATTGGTGCTGGCACTGTCCAGTATAATCAGGAGCTGGTGGAGCTAAGCCCAGCTCCCTGCCGAGCATTACCATTCTGGGTGACACAGCAGAACAACTAGACCCCTGCCTCGAAGGGGCACCTGGGGTGATAGTCCTTGCATGGATAGCACGTGCTGTGGTCCCTGCCACACAGCAGGGTCTCCGAAACTTGGAGGTGTTCCTATGTGGAGTGACCCCAAAATCCAGCAGCAGTCAGAGATGATGGCTGAGTTTAACTGCAACCAAAAAACCAGGAAAGAGAAGCAGGTGAAGGCCAGGTGGGTCTGGACCAAGCAGCTAACAAGTGCCTCTGCTTTCAAGGAAGAAATCTGAGGGGAGGCCGAGGACTGGCTGGGAGGGAGGAGGCTGCCCCACCTCGTGGACCTTAACTTCTGAAATAAACCGTCTCATGACAAAATCTCACAGCTCATTCATGACAGGCCAGAGCCGAACAGCAGCCTACACCTGTGAGGGCCTGCGAGATTGCCCCTCTCGCCATGCCCCCATCTGTCTGTGCTTCCCACCCCCCCAGTAAAACTGACAGGCCCCAGGTGAAGAAGTGTTTGTGCGGGTGACTGGCTCTCCCCGAAATCCAGAGGGGCAGTCCGGGCAGCCTTGTGCTTAGTGGGGTCAAGCGAGCACTTAAAGGAGCTTAGAAGTAGCTGTCTGCACTCACAGACTTTGACCACCTCTGAAGGGGAAGGCAACTGGGGGTGGGGAGAGGGTGGAGGTGACCACATCTGGCTGGGAGCTGCAGAACCATCTTGGGCAGACAGAGATCCACAAAGGCCAAGCCAAGCTCTTCGGGACCCGCTGCTACGCGCAGGGAATTTACAGTGTGCAGAAGGGCTTCTGCCTGCAGCAGCCTCAGCTTTTAAGCACCATTCAGGATGTGCCAGAGGCGCCGTCTCCTGGAGATGCTGCGCGCCAGCTATTTTGCAGGGCGAGAGGCCCAGCCAACGCCCAGATGCGTGCATCCTACGGGGGCTTCTGTTTTGCTGCCTTGATCACCTAGCCCTGCGTTTGCTTTTCTGTCCTAATCACCAGCAAACAGGCGCCAGCCAGTGAGAAGGGTGATCTGGGCTCCGCCCCAGGCCTGCTGCGTGGGGAGCCGGCAATGAGGCCCCCGAGGGGGCACACTGCATCTGGGAAGGATGGAGGAGCCCTGCCCAGCGGGCCCTGCCCAGCCCAGGACTCGCAAGGAAGGCAGAAGAGAAAGAGCTGCTTCCTTCCTGGTTCTACGTTTAAAAGTGATTCTCGAGCACTCGGGTTGGCGAGAAGACACTCAAGGGAGGCTGAGTGCGCTTTCTGGCTCCTGCTCCTTTCATAAAAGCAGCTCACGGGTCAGGACGGTGTGCGCACTGCTGCAAGTTCAGTCTCCATCTGGAGCGGGGATGGATCCGGTCCTGTGCTTGCAAAGCCACCCATCCCTTCTTGCCTCGGTTCAGCCCCTCCTCCCGCCCACCTCTCCTCGTCCCCGCATGGTTGGTGCTGTGTGGCCTTGGTCACCTGCACCTTGGCCTCGATGCCTTCTGTTCCTGCTGTCGCCCAGCCCCGGCTCCTGGAGAATGACACAAGCAGCCCTTTCCTTATGTCTCCCTTCCTGCCTGGTGTGGGGGGTGGGGGTGGGAGGCAGAGAGCAGAATGTAGAACCCAGGCTCAGCCTCCAAGAGTCCCTCCTGCCACACTGGCCTCTGTCTCAGGGCCCTGCCACAGCTCCCTGGGGTTCCTGTATGCCGGCTGCCTGACCTGTGGGTCCCAGTGTGGACGGCTCCGCGGCTTCCCACACCTCTGCACATGACCTGTTTAAGAAACTCTCTTCAGTTACCCCACGCCAGCACCCACCGCCTCCTGCGCCTGCAGCCACAGTACAGCCCTGCTTCCCACACCTGTGGCCCCCGAGGGTCCTGCAGACTCTGACAGAAGCATCCCTCACGGGTCCCCCTCAGCATCACATTCAGCACATCCGGGGTACACGGTATGACAGGAAATAGGGGGACACGTCAACTGAATAAAATCTATTACGCTGTTGTAAATATCTCAGTTACACTGCTCAACGGCCTGCCTCAATCCAGAGCATTTCCTTTCCATGGTCATTTCGACCTCAGGGAAGAGGCACGAGTCACAGGTGCTGATCCAGGAACTAGGAGGGCGAGGACGCAGCACCACGCTCTCCCGCGTCTCCTTTCCACTGGATGGTGTCGGCAGGGCATTCAGCAGATGTCTGATCGTGCTCCACAGGCACACCCCAGACAGAGGATATGAGAGCTGCTGCAGAGAGCGGTGGGGACAACGGGAGGAGTGTGCACAGGAGGGGGGACTTGTGCCTGTGTGTCTCTGGCTGTAATAATTTTTTTCCTTTACACGCTGATCGCACCTGCAGGTCATTCTGCTCCCCACTGCACTGTCCAGGAGCAAGGCCACCCGGCCTGGGCAGGCTTCACACAGCTTCCTCACACACCTTTTGCTTTTGGAGTCCCAGGACTGTCCCCTGGGAGAGGTCTCGGGGCTCCTGGTCCAAACCCGCATGGGCCTGAGCCCCGCAAGGAGGTGGCCATGATCGTGGGCCTGCCCACCCTTCCACGAGGCCCATCAGGGCTCCATTCCTCATCTGCCTCCTGGATGGCTTCTGTGTTCTGTTCTCTTGCTTGTCATCCTACCCCAGTGACCACCAGTCACCTTGCAGACCCCGCCAGAACTGACCAGCCACCAGCGGCACACCTGGGCCACCCAGCTTCTGGCTTGTTTTCTACAGAAACCTGGCCTTGTTACAACTGCAGGCGCGTCCCCAAGCCCTCCCAGAGCACTGGGTAGGGCGCATGGAGGTTTATTCTCCTGAGACACTGAAGTGTTTCTCTTCCTGCCTGCATAAGAGTGCACTGCCCACCTCTGCACGAGATGCCAACCTACTGCTCCCTGACCTGGCAGCCTCCCACCCCTCACCCAGTCCAACCCCCTATCCTGGTTGCAGCAGGGAGGTTCACAAAGGAAGGAGAGCCGATGATGTCACTGATCCCGTAGTCCACTGCCGCCTCAGCTCTCCGGCTCCTCCACGCTCTCTCTCCAGCGCCCTCTCATTTCTGTGCCCAGATCTGAACCCAGGCCCTAACCTGCACGACGTGAATGGAGGCAGAAGTTTTCATGGTTCCCTGCATCCCTGCATGCAGCGGGTCCGCACAGTATAGCATCCCTTTCCTCGCAATGACACTGCCACCAGGCGTCCTGCAGAGGGAAGTCCCCCAGGGCATCCCAGAGTCCAGGGCCAGACACTTCATTCTTGGGTCACTTTCCTCTGAGCTGTGAGACCTGGAAAATCCTGCTCTGTCACTGTATGGTGTCTTTGGCTGGGGACAGGTCTACTGAGCACACAGCACAAAACACTTTTGCACTGTGCACAGCCGTGGCCACCGGCCACCTCCAGCCCCGGGCTGCTTCTGTGCATCTGACAGCTTCTGGCCCTCGGCAGTTAGATCACACAGTAATTGTCTTCAGGAACCAGCTCATTTCACCCAGTGATGTCTGGCAGGTCTGTTCTTGCTGCAGCAAGTATCTGAGATTCCTTGTTTATTTTTGAGATAGGGTCTTGCTATGTATCCCAGGCTGGCCCTGAACTCACCAAGATCTTCCTGCCTCAGCCTCCCAAGTGCTGGGGTTACCGCCATGTAATAGCTCATCCAACCCAGAAAGCGCTTATAGGAGGGAGACCAGGAGGCCCTCCCTTGGGGTGACCCCGGACTGCTCATGACACAGGCCCCTGGGCCAGCTAAGCCACGGAGCCACTGTTCTGCGGCAGGCTGACACCGAGGCTGTTGTTTTAGTCCTATGTCGGTGGACACTGGGCGGCTTGCACGTGCGTCTCTTTCCTTTTTGACAGTGGGTGGAATCCTAATCTCAAAGACAAAACCCCAGCCCCACTGCCAGGGGAGGGCAGGTGGCATGTGCTGATGTGACCCCATCGATGTCTTCTTAGCATCTGCAGGTACCCCAGGGTTCCTGCCCTGGCCTGGATCCTTCCTGGAATCTGCCCAGCTATGGCAGCTTGCAGGGGACAGGGACAGACAGCTCTAGAGCAGCCTCAACCAGGGGTCATGGGAGCATTCCCAGCCCCAGCGGCGTGGTCACCTCTCCGGTGAGTGCTGCTGTCCCTCCTGCACTCTCGACTCATGGCTGCCCTTCCTGGCCAGTGCTGCCAAGCCCCAGCCCCACGTGCACCTGGGACACGAATCCAAGCAGCTATGCCCTTCCCCCACGCACACACAGTTCCAAGGGAGGCCTGAGCTCAACATGATGGCAGAAACCAAGATCCCTGTGTGCAGTCGCCGCTGTCAGGCACCATCGCGGCCACCATCCCTGCCCAGGACAGCCTGGAGCCCTCTGGGACACGAGTGAGGGTGACCTTTGCGATTGCTCCACTTCCTGCTGGGGCCGCCAAGGTGCCCTCTGGCCTGTGGTAGTCTGCACCGTGCAGATGTCCACAGGCATCCCCGCTGGGGGAAGCCACGCCTATCCAGCTCTAGTCTCTGCTGGGGGCCTAACACATGCGGTGCTTCCTTGGAGATGCTCACCTGGCCGTCACTGTCCCACCATGTCCAGGCAGCCAGCAGATGCCACAGGGAGGTAGCAGCTGACGTCAGGAAACCAAACACCAAGTGGCTGGAGGCAACTGCCCCTTCCTCCTCCCCTAGGTGGGCCTCTGTCACAGGCGGGGCCTGTTTGTGTCTCCTCTGGCTGCCCCTCCTGTCCCCACTCCAGGACTGATGACTGACCCCTGTGTGCCGCTGAACCACAGGGGTGGGAGGGGCTTGAAAGGGCGGCGACTGCACACCCACTTGCAGGGGGCTCCGTGCAGCCAGTGCATGTGTGGATTGCAGCCCCACCCTGAGTCTGAGTGTGGCCCTTGGGGGTGGCTGCCTGCCATGGGCTCAGCCAACGGAGTTGCCAAAACTCCCCAGTGCCACCTGCACTGTCATCCCTCCATGTCCGCAGGGGGGTTCTGTGACCCCCACGGGGACCAAAACTCTGGGTGTCTGAGTCCCTTATAAGAATGACAGAGTATTTGCATATAACTCACACACATCTTGCTCGCACTTTAAATCACTCCAGCTTATGATGCAAGTGCCATGTACACAGCTGTCCTCTGGAATAGACCGCATGCACATGTGAGGTTTGGGCTCAGTGCTTTTGCCAAGCATCTGGGAGCCCCAGTGGGCAGAATCCTTGCTCACGGAACCCACGATAAGGGGAGCCAAACAACCGTGACTGTTGCGGGCTCGCAGCTCACGCCAAGCTGCCTGCCAAGGCTGGGAAAAATGTCCACTCAGCAGTGTCTCATGGGCACCCACTCTGCATGGTGTGCAGGGCTGGGGCTGAGGACATGCAGGTGTAAGGACGGGTGGCCATCCTGGGTCCTCTCGTCTCACCAGTGGTGAACTGGGCCACAGCTCTGCCTTCTGTGTCCTCTCTGTCCTTCAGCCCCTTCATGGGGGGACTTTACTTCCAAAGAGCAGAAATCAAAGCCACGGAGGCCCACTGCCTCAATTTGCCCAGTCACCAGGCTGCTGAGGGACTGTGTGTGTGTGAGAGAGAGAGAGAGAGAAAGAGAGAGAGAGGGAGAGCGCGAGAGAGCGAGCGAGCATGCACACGCATCTGACGGGTCACTGTGCTCTGCATCCGTCCTCTCCCTTCTCGAGCCTGTCACACAGATGCCACATGGAACAACAAACATTGCCCGACCTCCCCACACAGGCCTGGCTCTGCTGAGCCCCACACAGCACAGTCTGCATACATAATAGCGAAGGTCTGGGTTTTGATGGAGAGAGACACCTTGGGAAACGGCAGTCAGGGCGGAGTTCTGACAGGGGCATTTCCTGTCACCAAGGGTAGCACTTGACGGAGTGCCTGCAGGATCCCTGAGACAAAGCTGGGCATGACAGTGTGCACCTCTAATCCCAGAGCTCTGGGAGGCCGAAGCAGGAAGGTTGCAAGTCTGAGCATAGCCTGGGTGACTTAACTAGATTCTGTATCAAACTAAAAATTTAAAAAGGGCTTAGATGGAGCTCAGTGCAAAGGCACTGGATTCAGTCTGAAAAAAAGAGTCCCTGATACCACCGTGGCCGCATCTCCTTTGTGGAATCACAAGTATTTTGAAGTGCAAGGCTTGTGGCAGAACAGGCCACGCGTGCTGAGCACCCCCCACCCAGACGTGGATGACTTTGACACAAAGGGCTGTGCATCCTTCCTCTTACAAAGGAAAGGAGATGCGTCACCCATGCAGGGTCTGTACGGCTCCCTGGAAGCTTCCCATGGCAAGCCAGGCCTGGTCAGTGCCTTGAAGGCCTCCGGACAGCGCAACAGACAAGCAGCAGGACAGACTGCTGGCGGCCCCAGGTGCCTGTGGCTGGATGGTCCACTCCTCGAGGACAAGGGGGGAGCTTAGCTCCAGGAAAGGGAAGCTTCCACGAAACCTACAGCTATTTGTAGCAAGCTGCAGAGAGAAGTCCTAGTTTTCAACAACAATTCAGAAATAAATTGCCAATCGACACAGCTCCAATTCCATGGCAAGCTCCTCCTCCTCTTCCGCCAAGCAGAGCAACAAGGGAAATTTATCATTTTTTTCTCGGGCATGTATCGGCCTATATTTGTGACAACCTGGAATGGAAAATAGGTTTCCTGCATGCTCCCACTCTCCTTGCTCTTGGGTCCCCGACTGGCTTCTGCAGCTCCTCACCCCAGGACATCAGTCTATTTTCTGATCCTGGTGCATCCTGTGTCCAGGCTGGAAGGAGGCTTGCCAAAATGTTAGCTGCAGTTTTCGTCTTGGCTTTTCTCACAGCCTTTTGATCTCTCTAGGTTTACTGGTCTTGGCCTGAAACAGCATGGGGCGTCCACACCGAAGGTGGCGGATGACTCGGCAGGGGCACTCACTGCGGAGGGAACCAGGGACCTGATGGCTTTGGAGAAGGCACTAGGGAGGAGGACCGGGAAAGCACCTCTGGCCAGGGAGATAGCTCAGTAGAATAAGTGCTTTCCTGGCAAGCACAAGGCCCTGAGCTCAATCCCCGGTATAGCAAAAACAACAACAACAACGCCTTGGAGGGTGCTGCAGACACAAATCAGCCACACACTCTGACGCAGCCAGCAGAGAGGGTGGAGGAGCCCCGGACTGTGTTTCCAGCAATCCCTCCTCAAGGGTAAGGATCAGGATGACCTAATTCAGCCACCTCATCCTCAGATGCAGACAGTGGTCAAGCGCTGGGAAATGATGGGGAAGGAAGCCAGAAATGGGTCACAAGAACCTGGGTCAGTACTTCCTGAGCATGTCCTGTAAAACAATCACTCATGAGCCCAGAGCTGATGGGGGGGTAGACAGTCACTGAGCTCCATTTTGAGTCCTAGCAGGCAACAGCAGGACCCCAAGGCCTACAGCAGGCAGTGAGGGTTTCTGGACCTGTGCCAGCCTCACTGAACCTGGCGCTCAGAGGGGACAGCCGTCTCTTACCAGGCTTGACCACCAGGCGCAGGGCATGAAGCTCTTGCTTTAACAGAAGAGACGTGCAGGGCACCCTCGAGGCCAATGCACCCCTGTGATCTGGGTAACAAATCACAGAAGGGCTAGGGGAGTCGGCTCTGGACAGTGAGCCTGTCCTCACAGAGATGGGCTAGCAGGTGACTCGCAAGTCCTGAGGGTAGCNCTGCAGGCCATCTCGGTGGCCCAGGCATCTGAATGTGCTGCAGCTGTGGCCAGCTTAGGGACTGACAGGAGAGGCACAGAAGCAGCCACTGGCCCAGGACGGCGCTGCCACAAAGCTCATCAATTATGTGCCCTCCACAGCGAAGGGGACAAGGACACCTCAGAGAGTGCTACAAGGAGCCCCTCAGAGGTGACAGGAAGACCCCGCTTGTCACTGGGAAGCTGTGTGGGTACCCACTAGGGTGAGGAGAGACCCACACACAGCCACCTCTATGGCAAGAAGAGCCATGTAGACATTCTGGGATGGATCAGACTCCAACAGAAGAGTGAAACAAGAGCTGCCACCTCAGACCGTGGAAGGAGGCATTTCTAGAAGCAATGTTCCTCTGAAGAGCTTTTGAGAATCGAGAAAACATTTGATGAGAGACAGATTTTCCCTGAAAGTGTGAGCAGCTTGTCGGAAGATTCAGCGCCTTGAGAGGGCTCAGCTGTGGGGACAGCATGTGGAGGAGAGGACTCTGCCTTTGAGGAGAGTGGGTGAGGGTTGCTGGGCCTCAGCTCTTAGCCTCCCAGCCCCGTCACCTGAAGATCCTCCCATACCAGGTGCCCAGAGACCTGCGCTGGCCACGAGCACGAGGCCAGTGGGAGCAGGGGACTGGAGCGTGCACACTCCACGCCTGATCCTGCCACCACCACCGTCAGGGAGCGTCTCACCCAGCTCGCCCTGGACCTCCAGTACCCACTCCTGCAGCGCTGTGACCCACTGGCCTGCAGAAACAAGAGTCACTCTTGTGCCTCCCAACACGGCAATAGACAGCCTGAGCCCACCAAGCCACTTGTGGACAGCAGGACCCCTGGAGGGTGGAGACTTGCATCTGGCCTCTTCCTACGTCCCAGCCTTGGCTCCCCTTCCACCATAAGGGTATAGAAGAGCCAGGCTCCTTGTCTAGGTGGCTGACTGGGAGGAGCGACCCTGCTGCTAGTAACAGGCACGCGATCCTTCACACGCGGCCTGCCACATGCTTTCCCCTGGTCTCCCGGAGCCCCGCAGGCATGCGTCCATTCATCACCTGAGGCCAAGGCTTCTGCCAGCACAGTGGCAGAGACAGCTCACTCTTCTGAGGCTTCTGAGCCAGTGAGCTGCTCGTGAGGAAAGGAGGGTGAGGAATTAGCCAAGAACTGGAAGAAGATGTGGGGCAGAGGCAGGGACAGGGACATAAAAGGGACGAAACATCCGGTCCACGTACCAACTCCCTGTGACGAATGCAATCACTATGCTCTGCAAACACTTGCAAATAAAACATTTTTCTAAAAAGTGCAAATAACTCAGATGTCCATCAACCAATGAAAGAATTAACAAAATACAGTAAAACCCTACCACGAAATACTTGTGAGCAATAATAAAAGCAGCAGCAAGACCTAGACACGAATCATGTCATGTCTAGGCACTGCTTGTCATGGCAGAGCCCGCCATAGGTCACTGGACAGCTCACCTTCTTTCCGGTTATCTTCGGGAAATAACAGAACCTGACAAGCACCCCCGAAATCCAATCTGCACACCCCTCCACGTGAAACCATGCTGGTTGCTGCCGGGTTGGAGATGAGGAAGCAAGAGGCCGCCTGGCCCTGTGCTCATGAGCGGCTATTGTGTGGGCCAGCTTTCCACACTGTAATGGATGCCTGAGATAACTGACCTATGGAGAATTCCTTTGCTCACAGCTGTAGATGTGTGAGCCCGTATTCGGCTGTCGCTGATGCTCCAGGCTGGTAGCACCACACCATGGCAAGAGTGCCTGTTGGTGCAAACCCCTCAACTGGCACCAGGAAGTGAGAGAGAGGAATGGAAAGGGGCAGCATCTCCATTCTCCTCAGAGCTCCTGCCCCTAATGACCAAAAGCCCTCCCGCCAGGCCCCACCTCTTAAAAGACCCACCACCTAATATCCTGAGAACTATCTTTTGACATGCTGGCCAGGGCTCGCTCCCGGAAGGTCCACAGTTGCCCAGAAAAGGACTCCTGCTCCTTTCTCACACACAGTGTAGATGGCAGCTCCAAGGGTGAGCCCAGGGCTTTGGAGGTTCAAAAATATCATTGAGCTGAAACCTCTTCAAGAGGGGGGAAAAAAATCTCTTAACTCAGTGACTTGCAAATTATTACACAGCTTAAAAGAGGGGGCTGGGGTAGCGGGCCCTGCTTCCTAAAGATTCTAATGCTAGCGGTCTGGGGAGAGCCCTGGGTCTGTCCCCACACAGGACAGCAGCAGGGCATCACACAACTGTGGTGGCTCCAGTCTCTGGGACCCAGGCCTGTGCTCTTGGGACCAAGAGCAAGTGCACTAAGTGACCACTCAGCACCATCTCCAGCATGTAGCCCTTAAATTCCGGTGCTACACCTTGTGTTCCATTAACAGGAGTGTTTGCCCACCAAGGCGTGGCAGTGGTTGGGCTGGCGAGAGGCTGGGCACAGAGAGGGACAGTGGGCAAAGGGGGGCAGCGTGGGAGGTGACCGTGCCGCATCGAGAGCAGCCCTGGTGCACACTGACGATGGGAGAGCGCTCGGCCTCAGCCGGCTACCAGGGAGGAGGCGACACCACAGCGCCAGCGGCTGGGAGTGCAGGATCTCATTAGCCTCTGTCTGCTTAATAGGAGTTAATGGTTGGAAGGGGATAAAAGAACAGAGTGTGAGGGCGAGTGCCAGTGCAGTCGAATACACATGCTATGTTTTTATTTCAAAGAGGATAAAGGCCCAAATTTTATACTGAAAACAAATGTTAAAAATTAATTATAAAAAAGACACTAGAGGGGCTCCAGCCTGTTCCCTGGGTGACTGATTAAATGCCTGCCTCATTTGGACTGGTAGAAACCCGATCTCTTGGAAGGAGGCCAAGACTATTTGCCAGTGTCCACAGAGACTCTCCAAGAAAATGATCCTGGTGCCAGGAAAGAGAGGAACGTACTCACCACCACTGCCCGGAGCCAGCCGCCGCTGCGGGGGGCCTGCAGCGCGAGTCCGCAAGGTCGCCGAGGGGCGAGGGCACCTGCGCTTCCACTCGAGCGCACCCCTGGACCAGGAGAAGGCGGCCCTCAAGTTTCCTTCTCCCTGAGGGCACAGGGACAGCACAGGGGCTTTTTACTTAATGTCTGGATTTTGTTTGGTGTCAGAGAATGTCTTCCCAATTCTCAGAACTTGCAAGTGCTAATTGACAATTTTAGAGCTAGGAAGTAAGCCGGCGACTCCATTATTTTCTGAATTTCCAAATTACATTTTAATGTCTAGATAACATTTTCCTTGCTTGCTAAAGCAAAACTAACAGATTACTCCAGATAGTGACGACCCTCCAATGCTTCCATTCCTGGACCCTGCTTCTTCCTTTTTTGCCCCAGAGGCAACTGCCATTAGCCGCCCAGTGAGGGTCCTTTCAGACCAGAAAAACACAAACCCAGAGGACTGTTTTGCGGGGGCTTTTCCTACTGGCGCTATCACACGGGGCCCATTTCTCTGTGACTCTCGGTTCTTTGCTAAGCCCAGAGCCTCAGAGGTAGGTTTGCGTTGGAGCCACGCTAGTGTGGATGTCACTGCTCCACACGGCAGGAATAGATGTTCCTGTTCCCAGACTGACACGTAGGGCTGCTTGTAATAAGGCCCTAATCTGGATTTTCTCCTTTGTTTCTGCCAGTCTCCTTCCTGGGCCGTTGAAGACGAACTCAGATGAACTCTCTGTGGCCCCCATGGGGCTGGGGGCCGGGTGTCCTCTCAGGACAGCTCCCCACCCTTCCTCGGGACATCTGTCTACCCCCCCGCCCCCACCGGGCAGGCCCGACTACTTTCACTTCCTACAGCAGTGAATGGGTCACCCTGCCTTTCCATTTTAGCACCAAGCTCCTCGAGGGCACAAGTGTGCAGTGTTACCTGGATGGGGTAAGGACTCAACAAATTCTTGTTGAATTTTTAAAAAAATCTGGTCTCACTAGATTGTCTACAGCACTATGAGGAGGAAGTGGCACAAAAGCTCAGCTAGAAGAAACTGTGCGCCAGTGTTTTCTTTCCTGCCATCTGAAGGCTACCAGAATAAGCCGCCCCCAAAACTGCCTCTTTGACATATGGGTTATTTTAAACCAAAGGCCACTGAGAACCAGCAGGTGCAGAGCAAGCTCTAAGCAGCACAAGATTTCCTTCTGTAAAGGAAATTTACATCTGCAGGGAAGTTTCCATTTCTAAAAGGCGCCTCCTTCTCCCTTCCCAGGAAGAGGAAGACTCTCAATACTGCTCAAGAGAAGCCAGCGGCCTGGGCTCCCCGACGTGTCCTGGGCACCTCCCCATTCTGGGCACCTCCCTGCCCAGGGCCCTGAGCCCGTTTCCTTTGTTTCCCTGGAGACACCATCCAGGGGAGTCCTGACCACCCCTCCACGGGGCGCCCCGCCTGCTGCTGAGCTGCGCACCAGCGTCTCTCCATGCTAGTTAGTCTGCCCTTTTGCCAGTTGTTCCCAGGGCTCCAGATGGACAGGTCAGATGGGAGAGAACAAGGAATGTCTGCCTCCCCTACTTGTCACTGTCCTTCTCGTCTCTCCTTCCTGCTTCTGTGGGGAC
>NDGM011175036.1:0-10067 GCA_002564305.1 Octomys mimax | reverse complement strand
ACTGTCCTACCAATTTGATTTTAAACTGTCTCATTGCTATTTGTTTATCAATAAAATTATGGGGAAAAAAAATTACCGGGAAGGTGAATCAGCTAGGAAAGATGAAGTGTAAGAGAAAAACAGAAGTCACCTAGTACCAACATAGATCGGCGAATCAGTAGGCAGGGACAATAAAACAAATGCACCTGTACTCAAGGAAGAGAGTCAATACTGATCATGACATACATATAAAAGCACGTATATACGCAATTAGGTACTGGATAAAAATATGCGTATATCTGTTTTCATAATGCATATATTGACATGCATGGTTTTATATAAACATACAGAAATAACTTAAAAGGGTGACAATATTGTAGATTTTTTTTAATATGGCTCTAATGAAAAATAAAAGAACGGAACAAACAACATACCACCACTACCTGCTTTGCTCATGATCAGACTTAGAAGTTTTAAAGGGTCCTGGATAACAGAGAGGAAGTTGTTCAGGTTTAGTTAGTTAAGGATCCCAATTAGAATAAACAGAAAAGGTTACACCCACTCTACAGTTAAGGAATAAGAATCAAGTTTCTTAAAAAATAGCTACTGTTGGGGGCTGGAGAGATGGCTCAGTAGAATAAGCGCTTCCCTGGCAAGCGCAAAGGTCTCAGTTCAATCCCCAGTTCCTCAAAACAAACAAACAAACAAACAAAAAAATAGCTACTGTCCTTTATAGTGTGTGTTTCCTCTTCACACCCTCAACGTCCCTGGCACTGGGCTCACTGGGGATCCCAATAAAGTGTCCTTCGCTCTGCTCCTCTCTTCAGAACTCATAACTCTAAGTGGAGGCTCTGTCATATAATGGCCAAGAACCATCACTTAGAAACACAAAGCAAACCAGTCTTGAAAGGTTAAGAAACACTTTGTACCATTAACTCTTTTCAGTAAAAAAGACATTATAAACCATGATTTTGCAAATAAAAATTTACAGGCATAAAGTTACAAAAAATTCTTTTTCCAAAACAAGCCCTACCTTCAGGGTTTTGTAGGCACTGCTCATGGTGGTCACTCGGTGATTGGCGTGACTGCCACCCAGCTTACAGAGGTGGCACACTGGCCGCCTACAGAGTTCACAGTACATGTTTATTCTCTCTGTTTCATGTTCTGGGCACATTAAAATCTGTTGAATAAAGAATAATTTTTTTTTTTTTGGTGATACCAGGGATAAGAATAAAAATTTAAAAAAATAAAAATATAGTTAAGCACCTTGTTTCAAGTAATCTGATAAAAACGAAAATACAAAGAGCATTTTCTCAATAGATAAGTGAATAAAAGTATAAAGAGAAATAAAAATATCTAATATAATACATAAAATTATACTAGAATTACTATTTTTCAGCTTGAGATTTTCAATTTAAATACACAGGCATTATTCGTGCTAAACTTGATAACACCACAGTGAAAGATTCTGGACAGATGCAAGTGAAGTGTTTAACAGAGCTAGAAAGGTCTCTGACCCTGTAGAGTAGGCAAATATCCATGACCATAATCAGTATTTCTGTAAGGTACCAGAACACCTCAGGAAAATGTACGATGTGACTATCCTACAAGAAGTCTGTTGCTATGAGACTCTTGGAATGGTTTATGATGTAAGCTTCCAAGGTATTAGTTTTTACCCATTAATCCAAACAAAATGACCAACTGAGTTTCCTGATTTCATTAAGAACCTACATCTTTGTTCTGCAAAGGATCACTGTAGATACATTTGAAAGTGAAAGTAAAAATAATCACTTCGATTTCAAATAAGATACTCAGTACACTAATCAAATCTAAAAGATTTTCATCATTCCAATGGACTAGAGTTTAGGCAATTACCAGTAGTCTAAATAAACAAAAAAATAGTTGAATATACTAAATCCTAACATACAGGTTTACAGCAAAAAAACTGGAAGTGATTTTAAGCTTTTCATAATGGCCAATTCTTACATGTTCAAATCCATTACATTTAATATACAACACAAAGTTTGGTTTTCTTCAAGAAATGATTGAGGGACTGGGGAGATAGCCCAGTAGAATAAGTGCTTGCCTGGCAAGCACAGGTCCTGAGCTCAATCCCTGGTACCACAAAAATAAAAGAAGAAAAGAAAGAAACAATTGAAAGAACTCTATAGTACAAGGACTTTCCCTTTAAGGAACTATAACACACTGATGAACAAACTGCTTGACAGTGAAAACTATTTTTCTCTTAGGCACACGCAGGGGCTGGGTTTCCATCCCCAGTGTGCCCATTCCCAGTGCCAGGCCTGCCCCCAGGGCGTGCTGAGACAGGGATTGAGACTAGGTGTGGTGGCACACACCTATAATCCCAGCACTTGGGAGGCTGAAAACAAAAGGATCTCTACGAGTCTGATCTGTGTAGTGAGACCCTGTAGATCCAGTACTAAATACAAAAAAAACCACTATTTTTCTCAATATAACCTATTCATATTCTTTTGTTCTCTCTTATCCATCTTTGATTATATTTGTAAACTGCAAAGTATAGGAATATAATTTATATGCAAAATTCATGAAATCTTTAATTCACAAAAACTCAAGCCTAATATAATTCATTTAGTAATCAGCCTCTTAATAATAGAATAATATTAATGAATTTAATCTTTAAGTGAAACACTGAAATGGGTTAGAGTCATAAAATTTTTTTTAAATCAATAACAATGAGCATCTAAAACATAACAGAGGATTAAACTAAAGTATTTAATAAATCTGCAGCCAACCAGTTTGAGAAAATAGTCATGCAAAATGAAAAAGTATATATTGTTCTTTCAATCTACCAGTCATATACTACTTAAAATGATGTAAGAAATACTTAGTTCAGTTTTGAGATAACTTTTGAGACTCCTTCCCTTTTTTACCAAAATTAGAGATTTTTATGCTAAGAAATGGGATTATACTCAATACCAAAAAAAGCGGGATTATATATTCATATTTCTACAAGTCATTAAGTTGTAAGGAACAAAGACTTTAAACTTTAAGAATCAATTTATTGTTTTTAAAACTATACAAGTCAGAAAGTGAAGATATCTAATAATCAATTGTTTTTCAGTCACATACCAGGGTAAGCAACAACACACAAAGCTCTTGTTAGCATTATCAAATGAATTAACCAGAATATTAAAGAAATGCAATTTCACCGTAGATATTATACGGTGAAATTGTATCATAAGCTTCAAAATATTGGACTGCAATTACTCTTTATTCACAGTACAATGTTAGCTAACTACAAATATCAGAAAAATGTTTCAAAATCAAATCTTTTTTTTTTTTCTTTCTTTTTTTTTTTTCTTTTTGTGCAGGGTCTCACTATGTAGGTTGTAGTGATCCTTCTGGTTTCTGCCTCCCCAGGGCTGGGATTACAGGCACACGCCACCACGCCCGGACTCCATCTCGGCTCAGCGCGCCTGAGGGCAGGGCCAGCGCAGCAACTGGCACCAGGGATCGAACCCTGGCACCTGCGCTTCATTGAGCAAGCGCTTAGTCCACTGAGCTACACCGCCAGCCCTTCATAATCAAATCGTGTAGGTAATTATCACACTAAAACACAAAAGCTAGTTACAAACTTTAGCCATTAAAATTTTAGACAACATTTCTCCTATTACTCAAAGGTGTCAATGCAAAACTCATTTATTGTATTATACAATGAAACCCAATTTTTACCTTCTGCGGTGAATATTTTCATCCCCACACTAACTCCTAAAATGAGGCCTAAAATCCTTGTGCTTGCTTTTAATCCTTGTCTTTGACAAGTTCTAGCCTCCTAACAATCTATCCCATAACATCAAATGTAACACTCTAACTTACCTTGGGCCTAAAATTAGTGGTGGGGCCCACATACTCATGCTGAGCTTTCACGGTCCCCCAGGGATGGTAAATTTTGAAGCATTCATTGCAGTAGCTTGCACTACAGTCCATGCAACTTTTTGTGGATTCTTGAGGTGGCGGCTTACAAAGGTCACACATAATGGCTGTGGCTGCCCTAGCTGCCTGACGGTATCTCTCCACAATAGTTTCCAAAGTGAAATTTCGAAACAGACCATTGATTCCTCGTTCTCCAAGATCCACATCATGCTCACAGCCGGGGCAAGGAAAAGTAGTTGTCCTCGGGGTCAGCGAATTACGCTTCCAGCCTGCATAATTAGTGAGTACTTGTTTAGTTACATCAGTAGGAAAACAGTGAGAATCATAAAAAGAGGAGTTGCGTTTCCGAAAGGTACAACTGTATCTTTCTATAGGTAGGTACATAGGAGTGATATAGATACTTCAAAATCAAAGTGCCAAAAGTTTCCATTTGAATCAATTTGCATTCTGACAACGCTTTTTTAAAAACAATTTTTTCCTTAGTAAACAAAAGACAAACTCAAATTACTAGTTATCAAATCAAAGAGAAAAGGTAAATCCCATATAAAACACATGCTGTCCCAAATACAAAATGATAATACAATACTACATGGATCAGGACCATTTATAATCATGTCTTATGATACAGCACAACCAAAGGTGTTGAAGTCTTAGCTAAGAGCAAGTAAGCGGACAAACAAAGAACAAGAGCCCTTAGCACAGTGCCTACAGATGGGCACCAGAAATATTCATGAACTGCATCAAATCGCAGTATTTTTCACATATATATTTTCTGGCTAAACAAATTACAACTTTTATAATATTCTCAAAGGAATATGTAAATGTAAAATTTTTAAGAACTTCTGCATAGATTTCCCATTGTAGTATTGTTTTATTTTGAAAAATTCAGTAAGCAAGAGCATTAGGTATAATCTATAGAAGAGTGAAAAACTCATTCATAGACCTAGAATTTAGGAACCTGAAGAGGGACCAACCATTTAGTATCTTCTTATGACCTGAAACAAAGAACCATTAAGATTACTTCATTCAGGCAGAGATGTTGCCCAAATGTATTACGAGAAATTTAACAATGTAGAGTGGCCTTAAACATCTCTTTCCTTTTTCAGTGCTATCACCTTCATTCCTTACCCACTGATTCACAGAAAACCCAAAACTGTATTTAACACAGGTGTACACATACCATTTTTTTCCCCTCTCACTTAAAATATAGAGTATGCAATCTTGGTTGTCTCAAAATAACTCACTTCATATAAACACCAACTTCTTAAGCTACAGCCTTCATCTAGTCCAAAAATGAATGGTTAAACTTAATATACCACAATTTAGGAAAAGTCTAAACAGCTACACAAATACTACCTTTAAACATGACTATTTGTAAGAGTATCTTGAAAGATTCCTGGCTTGATATCACTAAAGGTAAAATTTAACCATCAGCCACAATATTACTTACTTAAAATGCCTTTATTGCATGCTAAAATAGCTTTTGGCCCCAAAAGCTATTTATGCAAGAAACATGCAGAATATTTTAACGGCTCCCTTTAAAGACACCTTAACATATATATTTATGAAATAACTGCCCCATAAAAATTTGAAAATCCTACTCTACATATATTTTTGTAATGATACTATGCACATGCAATACAGTCCAAGATGTTTCACACCACAGCAGGCATATCATGAAAGAAGCAGCAAAGCTACTTTTAAAACACATGCCAATGAAAACTTCCTTTAGTGAAAACAACCCAAGCCCTTCTGGAAGTGATACAGTGCAGTGGTCAAGTTTAAGCAAATGAAAAGTCACAATTATCCGCATGCTTCCACACGAATATGATGATGGAAACGTAAAATGAATGGATAACTGATTTCAACACTCAATGTTAAACAATAGTGGGTGACTAGCATTGGGATTTTTTTGTATTGGTTTTATGAAGGTTGTGATCAACTCAGTAATTAGATAAAACGAAAGTGAATCAAGACAGCAAAATCATTCTTTAGTATGTATACTGGTGATACCCACATTTTGGTTTTCATGTATATAAATCAAAAGATGTTTCATCCCTTTTCTGTACACCTGTTAACCTGTTTTTCAGTTAAAAATAAAGTAAAAAGCATCACACTGGACTTTCTTGCTTTTTTTTCTTTTTGGCAGTACCAGGTATCAAACTCAGGACTTTGTGCTTGCCAGGCAGGTGCTCACACTGGACTTCTTAAATTAAAGTATTAAAGAAGTGACCATCAATTCACATTTCAATAAATATGTTGGTATTTTTCTAAACAAAACTTGAAAGCTCATATTTTTCTTATAAATGCTAAAGAATACATTTCATTTGTTTTCTACCATTATTCTCATAAAAATAAGCAATAAATGCTCAGAAATAAAACAGAACAGACTTATGGCTATTCTGGAAAGTACATTCAATGAAAAAAAGAGTAAAACTATAAGGTAACAGAGTGAACTTTCAGCTTTATCTGTGCTAATATCATTAGCCAGCATCTCTGGAATTTGGCTGGCCTATGCTGAAATTAAAATTAAATAAAATTTAACACTCAGTCTTTTGGTTATACTAGCCATGCTTAGGGATACTCGCTAGCACACTGAATAGTCTGAGGTTAAACATTTCTATTATCATAGAAAGGTCCACCAGACAGTGCATGACATAAGGAAAAGAAAACTAAATATGGACTATAAAGGTAAAGAAGAAATAGAGAGCAAACAATGTCCAATTTGGGAGGCCAAAATTTGCAAAGTACATACACAAATACTGTCAATTTCCAAAATCTGGTCTTTTCCCTACGTATCTCTACTTCATCGACATTATACAGCCAGTGTGGGGTTGTGCGCTTGTGGTCCCAGCACTTGGAGGCTGAGCCAGGAGGAGCACCATGAGTTCGAGGTCAGGTGGGGTTACACAAGGGAGGTCAAGGCCACCTTCCCTGCAAAGTGAGGTCCTGCCTCAAAAAAAAAGAAAGAGAGAGACTTTAAACCAAAAGCATAATAAAACCATGTAATAATTTTTAAAGGTTTAAAATATTTCTAAATTAACTTACAGCAAATCCTGTAAGCAGGTTAGCTTTTATTATTTTACCATTTAAATATCACAGAAATAAAGAATTTCAAAACAAAGGGAAGACAAGCAACTCAACATAGGTTTCAAGCCTCTGCCAGCTGCATCCTCCTCCGTATGCTGGCTGCAAGCAACCTCCCTTGTTAACACATTGCCAGTTGATCGGCTGCTCCTCCCCACACTGGACATCACTGTTGGGTTTTTAGCACTTGGCAACAGACTGCCACTTTAATGTTCCTTTTAGCACATTCTAAGCCTCTGATGTCTATGTGTCATATTTACTCTTAAACATTTGCATTCAACTTGCCAAAAAAAACCCCTCAGCTACCTTCTAAATCAAAACCAGGTAGTAGGAAATTAACTTCTTTTAAGAAAACTTATGAAAAAAAAGAAAAAGAAACTGTTATGTCTCTTTCTCATTACTACAGTTCAATATTTAAAATCCTCAGACTCACCGAAGCCTTACTGAAAAATTCCATATGGCTTCTAGATGTGGCTGGAAGATTTTTTAAACCAAAAGATGCAGAAGACTATGAGGAAAACAGGAAAGGGAAAACATTTCAGGTGTTTTTGTTCTCTAAAGAAAGAGTGGGTTATCACCAGTATGTCACCAAAAAGTAGCCAATCTTACTTTAAAGGTCAACTGGAACTTTTTTGGAAAAGAAAATTTTGATTTAAGTTGGTCCATTTTTCACACAGAATTTAATAATTCAAAAAGTCTAAAAAAGGAGGGGATATTATTTATGCACGAGTGGGTAGGACTTCAGTGCTAAAACTTTGATGCTAAATGGTTTAAAACATTAACAAAAATGTCACAGGCATAAAAGAAGCAAAGATTCTGTTACTAGATACAAATTTATCAAATTTATTAAATCAAATTTTTCAATATGTGTTTAACCTCCCCAAGCAGTAATATTAAGCTTCATCCCAGTAAGTAAATGCAATGGACTTTTTAAGTGCTGTGTATCAAAAAACAAAAACAGCATGTGTCATTTTCTTCAGAAATGTCTTGCTATGTGCAGTGAGCAAATACACACATGAACGATCATGTTTCCCTCTGCTTGGAAATTTAGTCCTGTTGACCTTTAAGTCATATTAGTCCAATTTGTTAGCTTTCTACATAATTTTTAGGACTTGACCACTGATTTTAAAGAACTTTACACATACACATATATATAAAACAAGATCATTTAATTTAAATCTAACACTACGCTGTCTGCGGCCACAAAAGCAACAAAGCATCTTCTACCTCTCCACCCCAAAGATCTCCGCTGTGACGCTGTAAACAATGAACAGAAAGCTGGATTTAGAATTGTATTCCAAAGAGAAGATTCACAACATGTTAACAAAAGATAAAGCCGTGACTGTCCTGCACATAGTTCTATTACTGAATTAACCATAAAAATGTGTTTTTCTCAATACATACGGCATTTATGAAGCCAACAGTACATTCAAGCTTTCTTATTAGAATTTAGAATTCATTGTTACTCGTGCAGTATTTAAAGAGATTATACTTTCCCTTATGGATTTGCGTTTAAATAATCAAATTTCTAGTAACTATAGGAAATACAAGTAAAATCAAGTATCTTTTGACTTTATTTTGACTTTACTGAAAATAGAAAATAAATGCAATTGAAACAGTACCCTTTTTTGTGACCACAGGGAAATACAAATTGGTGGAAAAACTTATATGTATATGCTCAGAAGAATGAAATGAAATAATCGGGTTTTACTTTTTATATAATTTACTATTATTAATATCCTTTCCAGGTACTATAATTTTTTTAAAAATGTACTGAATGGCTAAGGCAACATTACCCAAATAAAACACATGAGCCCATAAATATTTTTAGATTTTCCAGTAGCCACATAAAAAGTTAAAAGAACAAGTGAAATAAATTTTGATAACATATTTAATTCACTACGCCCAAAAGACTGCAACTTCAAGATATAATTAACAAATATGTTACAATCTTCTTTATCTTAGGTCTGTAAAATTCTGTGTGCACTTTACACTTACAGCACCTCGTAATTCAGACTGCTCACAGTTCAGGTAATCAGTGGCTCTACGTGGCTAGTGGCTACTGTACTGGATGGTACATGTGTGATCCTTTACTAAGGATTACCTTCGAATTATTAACCTTAGTTTTTAGAACTCTATCCTTCCTATTCCAATTTTCTATAAATAGAGTTTCTGGTTTCCTTTCCAAGCATGATTAATTGTTTTTTAAAAATGTTATCAGGAAAAGAAGTAGGGGATAGGGGACATTACTTACTCATGAATCTGTAAATCTATCAAAAATTATAGACAAATGCACAATAAATGTAGGGTTAAGTAACATCATAGGGCAGTAAGCTTCCTGTTTAAAACTGGTGAATATGTGAAGGAGAATGTGAAAATTTACATTCAGAAGGCTTACCACACATTGGGCATTATCACTGCTGGATGTGCTACCTTTACCTGTTAGCTTGCTTTAAATGTGTTCCTAATAAAGGACCGTGTTTCTATATCTCTTATGAAGCTTTTTGCAATGCTAAGTTACAGAAGCTGAGACTAGCTCAAAAATAGAACGTTTGTCTACAACACTTAGCTGTTACATGCTTTTGTAAAAAGGATAGGTCAAAGCTGGGAATACAGCCCTGTGGCAGAGCACATGCTCAGCATGTGTAAGGCCTGAGGTCAACCCTAGCACCACAAAAAAAAAAAAAGAGAAGAGAAAAAGGGAAGGGCAGATTTATCTTACTTTTCACTCTTCAGCATTTACACATATCTAATAATTCAAACAATTGCAGAATGAATAAATGAACACAGCCGGTATTCAGTAAGACACGGCACTGGAGAGCTAGAGAAGTTCTAGAAGATGACAAACAGCTGGGCGTGGTGGCACAGGCCTGTAATACCAGCATTCAGGAGGCTGAGGCAAGAGAACTGCCATGAGTTCAAGGCCAGCCTGAATTATATAGTAAAACCCTGTCTCAAAAAGACAAAAAAAAAAAAAAAGAAATATAAAAAATGACAGAACTGGTTGAACTTGCCACCCAAAGCAGAAACTCCCCAATACTATTTGAAGATAGTGGACACACCAATCCATTCTTTTTTTTTTTTTT
>NDGM011175020.1:0-11616 GCA_002564305.1 Octomys mimax | reverse complement strand
TTCCTAGTGGTTAATTGCTGTACAAGATGCAGACGTGATATTCTATTTATGAACACCATAAGATACATTTCTTTCTTTGTTGATTTCCACTCATCTATATTTCAGAATTGGATTTAGGCCCATGAATATCAACACAATATTTCACTGAAAATTCCTCCAGCTTGTGAAGTGTCCTTTGCTTTTCTATGTTTAGCAGTGTCCTAGCAACAGGATTTTAGATGACAGCAGCAGAGGTGGCCTGAAAATCGTCCTCATGCTTTGGGTGATATTTTTGTTTCTTATTAAGAAATGGAGTGCCTGAATTCCTTCAGCAACCTTGTGCTCCTCCTAATTGGCCAAGATGCCATCGTACCGCTCAGCTGAATTAGTCCCTGGAAGCCTTGACCTACAGTAGGTTTTGCTTATTTGTTTATTGTCTGCAGCCAACACACACACCAGAAGGTAAGCGCCAGGAAGCTTAGGGAAAGAAATCCTCCTCCTGTTTGGGTCTCTGCTGTATTCTCCATACCTAAAACAGGGCTTCATAGTAAGCACTCAAATGATTACTGACTCAATGAATTAAATAGAGTATCCTGAAAAGTGAAGATATACAGTAATCTGTTTTGAGTCTCACAGAAATGAAAACACAAGGACTGAGGTCTAACCACCACAAAGACAACAATGTGCAATGTATTAATTATTGAAACTGTCCTATTAATCGGGTTTGAAACTGTCTCATTGCTATTTGTTTTTCAATATAATTAATTAAAAGAAACAAATGCAAAAAAAGAAACCACACAATAAACGTTTGCGTATCAACATCTGTATGATGTTTCATATGTACATATGTACCCTGAGGTTGGTTATTACCCCAAATGGCTGCTTACCTTTTTTCTCATTAATGAGGCAGACTGGAACCACGCCAGGTAACAGAAAGATGGAGTCATTTCACAAGCACCACAAAAGGTGAGAATGGCCAAGTAGAGAGAGACTGGAGGTCAGGTGTGAATATTACAAGGTGAGGCTTCAGGGTTTGGGGAGTTTGTTAAACAGGCATGCTGGGATAGCCAGAGATGTGCTTTTAGGCGCCAGGTGAGTTAAATGTGGACAAGCTCACGAGACAAGTCTAGCCCAGGTGGAGAGGGAAGGATGAGAGTATAAACTGGCCAGTGACTTAGAAAAGCGAAGGGTCATTCACCACGGGGGGAGATGATGCACAGTAAATTTCACCACGGTGGGAGACAAACGCGGGAATGTTGCACAAGGTGGGATACAAGAGATGCCCTCTGACAAAAGGGAAGGATGTTCTACGAAAAGGCAGCAGGAGGTCGCTTCTTAGGTGCCTGCCCTTTCGTACCAACTATTTTCTCATATGCTGTACTCTGATTTTTCTCTTAGTATTCACTGGTTTTCCTCTTAAGACTATAAATGCATTCCATAATCTTTGGAGTTTCCTCTTAGAGATCCATATGCTATTTAAAGATTGAAAACCCTGGGAGAAGGTCTGGCGGCTTCCTGACGTAGGGCTTTGTTAACTAATAATAAAGATGGCAGACTCCAGCATTCACTTAAACAAATCTAAGTCAAGCTGCAAATTCTTATTTGAAATGTTCTAAAGAACTCTCTCTCTGTCTCTGTCTGTCTCTGTCCGTCTGTCTCTGACTGTTTGTATCTGCCTTCCTGCCTGTCTGGCTCTCTCTCTCTCTCTCTGTGTCACTCTCTGTCTCTCTTACTCCCTGTCTCTGTTTGTCTCTGTCTCTTATTTCTGTCTGTCTGTCTGTCTGCTGCCTATCTCTGTCTCTGCATGTGTGTCACTCTCTCTCCCTGTCTCTGTTGGTCGGTCTCTCTCTCTCTCTCCTTTCTTGTAGTACTAGAGAACGATCTTGGAGTATTCAACCATTGAGCTACATTCCCAGTCTTTTATAGCTCATATTTTGAGGCAAGCCCTACTACGTTGCCCAGGTTGGCCTTGAATTTGCAATCTTCCTGCCTCAGCTTCTTCTGTAGGTAGGATTGCAGGTGGGCACCAGCCACTGCCCCGACATGTTTTGGTGTATGCTCAAACACCAACAAACTCTCAAAATTTTTGTTGGCTCAACAATCTAGTTTATCTTAAGGGTCTATTTCATAGTATTATTTAATGTGCTTTCTTAATGTTTCTTCCTACAAAAGCTATTATAAATTTTTCTACATAATTCTGAAGACAGCATGCTTCAGTGAGAAGTTGCATTAGTTCAGTGGCTATAGAGAAAGCAAGCCAAACCCGGAGCAGGTCTGAAAAGCAGGCAGAGTCTAATACTCTTACTCAGGCTTGCCTTAATGCTCTGGCAGGAGGTGCTTAAAACAAACTTCATTACATTAAGACACCTTGAGAGCTTCATTTCTGTAAAGGCCAAGATGGAAGCACAGCTGATGAAATGCACTGGTCTCACTTACAGGTGTCCTGACCCGGCAGATTGATGTGGTGAAGGACAAAATAAAAGTCAGACTTAAAAGTGTTTACAACTAATGGAACTGCATCGTGTGGCACCCAGAAATAATGGAAAATCAATACTCTCATGAGGGCAATGCAGCTCCTCAGCACGCACAGAAAGGTGGTTAACATCTTAACGCTGCTGCGAAAGGGAAAGGGAGCAAACCATTGGCTCTGAAGAGCTGCTGAAGACTTGCAAAAGTTAGTGAGAAGGCCAAGGAAACACTCAGTATGGGCAATGTGGATGGTCTTCCACCAGCTATCCAGCAGCTTGGTCTGCTGTGTACTTCTTAAGAAGAATAAATGTTGACTATGTGACAAGTTGCAAATATTCAACAGGGAGTTACTGTAAGGGGGAAGTGAAATCTACTGGGGAAAAGTACCTGGTGACACATTTTCATATTATTTTTCAGACCCTGGCTTCCATGCAAGAGCACGCATTGCCTGCTCATTCTGGGGTTTATTGTCTTTGCAGGTTTGGTGCAAAATGTCATTGCTTGGGGATCTGCAGTGGCTTTACATTCGCTGCCAGCAATGGTCACATTCAATTGTCAAAATGAGTAATTTCTTCTACGGACTATGTAGGAAGATTAATTGTACACTGTAAACACAGTAGAGAGTATTGTCTTTGGAAAAATTTATATTTAATACTAAGGTAATTTTTCTCTGTGAACACATCAGGATAGTGGAGATCAGTGGGAAGATATGATTTGGTATTAAATCATTCCTCTCAATAATAACGGAAAGAGTATGGAGTTGATCTAAATGTCGGGTGGGGGTAGAGGTGAATGACCTGTAAGTTTCCTTACAATAGCTTAAGTTCTATGATTATGTCTCTTTTTCACGATTAGTCCACAGAGCACATATTATATTCAGGGACATAGATCAGTTATCCATAAATGAGAGTATAATAGGATGTCAAATAGTGCTAGATGTTCTGAAGACAAATAGAGAAAAGGGGATGGAAAGTAGCGAGTAGGGCACGGATGCTACCTTAATTGGTCACAAGTAGATGGCTCCAAAGGTAGACCACCTTGCAGGTGTATGGAGCATGGGCTCACATGAAACCTAGGATCACATCACATGGAATATGAAAAGAAAAGGCAATGGTCATGAAGGGGAGTGGAGATGGTTGGGTCCAAGAGGCAGCAAGGCTAGAGAAGCTATGGCAGGGTGGGAGAAGTGGGCAGAGAGTGGCGGGCCAGCTGCCCCTAGAGAAAGTCCAAGTAGGACATATTGTATAGCTCAGGTACAAACTGATGGTTCTTTAACAAGAGCATCCAGAGGGTCCGATCAAGGTGTATTTGAAGCTCCACAAGAGGGTCTCCCAATGGCCAGAGCAACTAGTAAATGTTGACAGCATTTATCAGTAAGGAGGACTCTGGAGAACCTGCTTGTAGAAGATAAGAAGTGGTAAGAAATGCGGAGGGCTACAGAACATGCCAATATGGAAAAGATTGTTAGACATCTGCTATGGTATGAATATCTGCTCCAAAACTCATTGAAAGTTGTCATCTTAACAGAATAAAAGGATGGAACTGTTAAGTGATGAACGGATTAGTGCCACTACTATGTGCTCGCTTAGCCTCTGCCACGTTAGGGTGGACCATGAATTCCTCACTAAGTGCCAGCCCTTGGACTCCCCAGATTCTAGAACATGAACCAAATGAACCTTATTGTTTATAAATATCCCAGGCTGTATTCTGACACAGCAGCAAGAAGGCACTAAAAACACATGAGCTGAAGCACTATACCCGAGCGGAAAGCTTATGGAAGAGGCTGAGGCCAGAGATGCACACAGGCGCTGTCACTGACGTATCCATTAAGCTACATCCACAAAACTGGGCAAAATCACCTAGAGAAGGAGCACAGGAGGCCACAGGAAGTGGGCCAGTGACTGAGCAATGAGGCACTGCCACAGACGCAGCTTGGAAGAGAAGCCATATCAAAGTGGTCAGGAATTTTTTTGGGCAAGATCTTATAAGCCTAGGAAACAAAAGCCAACACAGAGAGATGAGATTACATCATGTTGAAAAGCTTCTGCACAGTGAAGGAAATAAAGACCAGAGAAACTCCAAGGCTGGGGGAAAACATCTTCCAGCTATATATTTCACAAAGAGTTAACATACAGACTAGATGAAGGAGCCAATTGGAAACCTCAAGAGGAATAAAGCAAATCTATTTAAAAATGATCAATAGATCTAAAATAAACATTTCTCAAGAGAAGACACACAAATAGCCAACAGTACACCAAAAACCCCAACATAACTAATTTTGTGAGAAATGTCCATCAAGACCCTAAGAAGATAGCACCTATTTAAGTAAGAAAGCCTAATGCCAAAGGAGAACAGGTAAGGCATGAGAGTAGAAGGAACTTGGTGTGCTGCTGACCAGAAAGTAAACTACGACAGCCATTATGGAAAACAGAGTGGAGGTTCCTTAAAAAACAAACAAACAAACAAACAAAAAACAACTAAAAATCAAACTGCCATATACTCCAGCAATCCCGCTGCGGGGTACATCTGGAAAGGAAATTAAGTCAGTATGTGAAAGAGATATCTTCACTCCACGTTTCCTTTCGCACTATTTAAAATAGGCAAGAAATGCAAACAGGGCTGGGGAGGTAGCGTGGCAATCTAAGCACTGCCTGGCAAGTGCAAGGGCCCAGATTTGAGCCCCGGTGCCATGCCGAGCTGGCCACCAAAACTGGGTGTCATGGTGCACACCTGTAATCTCAGCCGTGGGGAGGCTGAGATAGGAGGCTCACTATGAGTCTGAGCTGCATAGTGAGACCCTGTACCAAATAAATAAATAGATAAAAAGAAAGGGAAACAACCTACATGTCCCTCCACTGATGAGATAGATAAGGAGACTGAGCCACATAGAGCCAATGGAATATTATTTAGTCAGACAAAAGAACAAAATCCTGTCATTTGTGACAATTTTAATGGAACTTGAGATAAACGAAGACACCTCGCAGAGAAAGACAACTGCCACATGATCTCATGCCCGTGTGTGATCTAAAAATGTTGACATTATAAAACGTTGATGCTGTCATCTAAAAATGTTGACTAGAACTGCAGTTTCCAGAAGCTAGGAAAAGAAGTGTGTGTGCCGTGGACAGGTTCCCCAGTGGGTACTAAGTTACAGTCACATAGGAATAAAACTGCATGACAGAGGGACAACATGTAGTGATTGCTTGCTGTGTAATCACAAAGGTAGAAGAAAAGATTTTCAAGTGTTTGTCATTAAAAGTGATAAGCACTGGCGAAAGGTTAACCTGATTACACAATGTAACCTTGCACCAAGCACCATCCGATCTCTTATTAAACATCCGCCTTTTGTGTCTGTGTGAGCTAAGTTAAATTTAAAGACAAGAATATGTAATGAGAAAATAAAAGAGCCAATAAGATGGGGCTCCTTCAAAGAGCTTTGCTGTCTGGGCCCACAAGGTGAAGAGGCTTTGGGCAATCCCAGATACTGTTAGCTCAGAGTAAACGAGTAGGTCTCCTAGGTGCTCTGAGACCTGGGCTTGCCTCTGTGTTGTTCTTCGTACACTTTGCAGTGACGGCTGCTAGTGGCTGGTGGGTCCCAGGATGGGCAGAGTGGCTGACTAGGCCAGGTGCTGTCCCTCCTTACTGACCAGTACTGCCGATGTCCCAGCAGTTAGCGATATCTATCAGTCTCTTTATCTATCTCATCAGTGGAGGGACAATTAGGTTGTTTCCATTTCTTTTTATCTTTTTACTTATTTGGTACAGGGTCTCACTATGCAGTGACCAGCACCCTTTGTGGAGTCCAAGTGTCATTTTTATAAAATATACATATAACTAGGCTGAACTCAGCATCTTGAATGCAGCAGGCTTTAGAAACACTGCTCTGTATCCGGTGTGGTTTCCTTCTTCTTTCATCCTTCTTAGTAAAGACTTCAGACTCTGGAACAGCGCCAGAGCCGTTGCTTCTGACCTCACGGACAACCCAATGATACCATGTAGCAACAATGAAATCCTTTTGAGCAATGGATTTGAACTGTCTGATTTTCCACAACTTTCTTCAGTAGTTTTAGGTCAAGAGTGCTCATCCTCTGAGCTCTAGAGAAAAATTATCCACCCTCAAGTTACAGAGCGAAGACTGGGAAAAGAAGATATATTGGGGCAGGTTAGAGGAATGGAAAGAATAAACTATATTTTGTTGCTTCAGAATTATATCCTCAGTGAATTGAAAAATTTTCTGAAACTATTGTTAGTTCAGAGGTCAATGGCCAAGAAGAGTCTGACATTCATCGCCTTCCTTGTTGGAGACCTACGGGAGTAATAATCTATCACCCTTAGAGGACTTTGAAAAACAAATCTCCATGCTGGGGCAAAGAACCATCTTCAGCGTGTTAGCTGTATATCTTTCTCTGGATACACTCCATTCAGAAAACCTCACTGTGGCCAGAGCAGGCTTGTTTTATAGGTTCCACCGAGCTCTGAGAGAGTAAATATAGAGCCTACATTTCTAAACATCTTCACTGGTACACTCAAGCTCCCCATTGGATGGTATCATACTATTATTGAATTAAACAATTATTACATGTTTAGAAGAGGTGAAGCATATTTTCTCAGAATATAAAATAATATTAATAGAGAAAACACTAAGCTTTTACTTTTAAAAGTGCAGACAATAATAGTAATATTATAGAAATCTTTCCATTGAGCCCAAGAAATTACTGGTAAGGATGAGACCAGAAGAAATATTTTCAGTAATCCCTGAATTGCATTCTATTATCTCTCCATTTGTGTGAGTGAGGATTCTTCACACGACCTCTTTGTTAGGAAATTTTTTCATGTTCTTTTAACATTAACGACAATGATAAAACAAGTTACCACGAACTTGCTCTGTGCCAGGCATTTGAAGCACTTACAAAGCACATGCAAATATACAGATAACAAGTAGGTTATTTTTCTCATTTTTATAGGGAAGAAAACAGAGGCCAGGTCATCTGCCCAGTGCTACACAATCGGTAGCACAAGGATTTGCTCCCAAGGAGGCTGACTGCAAAGGCATTTTGACTCATCAGGCGAGCCTTCCTACACGACTCTTTTCCATGTGAAGCTTAATGTTGCAACTATCTAGCAACCTCAAGACCATGTCATGCCAGTATGTGCTTCTGTTTGGTACCAAGTGATGGCTGTAATGCAAGTGGTATACCAAAGTGGTATACCTTGCCCTGAAATAAGGCTTCATCTGAATGATTCTGCGCCCTGGAACAAGTTGTGTCTCCACGAGTCTCTGGTGTCACAGGCCACCGACAAAGGCCGCAAAGCCCTGAGGCTGAGGAGCATATGCAGCTGCAGGTTCCTGTGGCCAGCTCAGAATTTTTACAGCCAAGGCATAGATTTTGCTCTAAACTCAGAATATGTTTAGGAATAAATATTAGCTCCCTACATCTTTACACCACTGTTTTCTCATCTACGAAGATTTTGAGCATGCTCAGGTACTCCGACGGCAGAGTCCTGTGTCACTGCATGGGGAGGAGGGTGGAGCTGGGATGACTTAGGCCCCACCAGAGCAGGCAATCAAAATAAGCAACTTGCTAAAAGGACACCTTTTATATTTCTTTGGAACTTATGAAATGGTAAGATTTGTGTTCTAATATATTGTGGTTGAGCATAATTTTATATTATATATGTGACTAAAGGAAGAGCAATAATAAAAACATCCTGAGGAATATATATATATATATATATATATATATATAATTTTATTTATTTTATCGTAAGCCTTTCTTATTCTGTATGCTAATGAAACGTTTAAAGTATTGTGTTTCAATGGGGCCCTTGTTTCAAAGCTTAGTTGTTCTTGTTCATAACAATGGTAAAGAGATGAGACAATGTTCATAAAGTTACTCAACACTTATTCAATATCATTCTTCACATTTGATTTTAAATACAATGATCAGCGTGGCCAATATTAAAAAGTATACCCGTGACGTTATTATGAAGGGCAAGCTTCCTAACACATCTCTGCAGTATGTCAGATTTCTAATGAAATGTGTCATATTTAGAAATTTTACAGCCAATATCCTTGGGTGTATGTGAAAGCAAAATAATGCTGGACATTGAGAAGCAGGGAAAATTATCTGAAAATAATTTTATGCTCCCTCAGGACAACAGCCATAAAAGTTTTACGCATAAAAATTGGTATGCCTGTGGTTCTGAAAATTGACTTTTAATGCCCAGAAAAGTCATATGGTAGCAACATTAAAAACTAAATATGAAACATACAATTTTGCCTTCAAGCTTTGGCTTGCACATGTGAGCCACCGGTAAATGTGAAATTACCACATTTGCCAGTTGCCATAGGCTGTACTCTGGGGATTTGTGCCACGCTAGACACATCAATCAATTAATGGTGTATTTCCTAGATAAATCCAGGTGCGCATGATACACTGCCTCCCACTAGCATATCAGTTGGCAAATCAGCATCATTCTGAAATTGTCCTGGTGGTAGACTATATGCAGAAATTAAGTCTCTGAGAAGGTGACAAAGTGTTCTCCAACTACAGGATTTGCTGACGGGTCTCCCTCATAATTGCTAATTCAGAGTCTTGGACTTCGCTATCATATTTATCCTGAAATGATCCATCATAACTATTACAACCGTCACTTAATCATGTATCATCTTTTCAATTAACCTGAAATAAAAGTAGTGCCTTCTTCCTTCTCTTACTTGAGAACAGTAAGCAGGCGGAATGATTGGTTGCTTCAACGCAAACAACCTTCAGGATACGTGAGGGCCCGCAATCTCCAGCACCACAGAAGCAAGACAGTTCAACCCATTTCTGGCTCAAAAACAATCTTTAAAAATGAAATAGAGGCTGAGAGGATAGCTCAGTGGCAGAGTACTTGCCTAATGTGTACGTCCCTGGGCTTGATCCCCAGAACGGCAAACACTGGCAACAAAATAATAATCATCAAACGAATAAAATACAATGTCCTCTAGCAAAAAATAAAAACACATGCTAGTTAGCTGAGATCAGAAAAACGTTGTATTTGCTGACCCCCAACTGCAGTGTGAAATGCACAATGATCGTAATCAGCAATTTTTGTCTATTTCCAAGTCATTGGACTATGTCTTAGCATGCTCACACTAACCGTGTGATCAATAGGTTACCCACACGTAATCCAAAATAAAGGGATGTCTTTTACATGACAGGAAACACAGGTCCCTTTTCCTACTAGGACAAGTTCTACCTCACACACCTGCACTGGACACCGGACCCTGGAGCAGATGCAGCGTTATCACCACAGCCACCACGCGGTGAGTTCCTACGTGAAGTGAGGTCTGGGTAGCCCTTTACATGGACTTCTTCCTTATTTTCTCTTAGAACAGTTCTAGGGGGTAGGTTTTATTTTGCTCATTTTGCAATGGCAGACGCTGAAGTTCAGAGAAGATTCCTGCTTTGCTCACCGTAACACAGTGTCTTAGTTACTCTTCTCTTGTTGCTGGGACAAATACCTGACACTCAGAATGAAGGAAGGAAGGAAGGAAGGAAGGGTTTATTTAGCTCACAGTTACTGGAGGTTTCAAGACACTGGAGGAGAGGCTGCGGCGCTGGTGTGTCCAGGATGACCCTCTCCACACCTCTGAGAAAGCACAGGCTAGCCAGTTTGATGGTTCATGCCTCTCTGGCCCTGCCCTGGTCCTCTGGCCACGCCCCTAGGGTCCCACCCTGGTCCTCTGGCCACGCCCCCAGGGTCCCGCCCTGGTCCTCTGGCCACGCCCCTCAAGCCACTCGTTGCTCCTCCAGCCATGACGGCCCCATAACTTCTTACATGAGGCTTTGGGCAGGGGTGAGGGGGGACAACTAGACACAAACCATAACACACAGCTAATAAGCAGAAGAGTAGGAGGAAAACTCAGGCCCGTGCAATCCCATCTAAATGGTTTATTTTTACATTGCACTGAGGATGGTGAGCTATTTTGATTGTCCTGCTTCCAAATGACCTTAGATAAGTGTCTTAATCATTGTTTGTTCTGTCTCTCCCAGTGAATCATGTACAGGTGCCTTCCTCAACTGTATGGAAGCAAAGCCTTCAGCCTGCCTATTTCATTGCTGCGTCTTCTTCCTACTCCCAACTATGTTTGATTTCCACAATTATTCTCTTGTACTTAAACTTATCATACTTCTTGCACTACCACTTCAAAGCTAACATTCATTTTGCTATCATACTTTACAGTTGTTTTAGTTATTTTTTACTTGCCGCTGAGACAAGTGCAGGTTTCAGTCCATACTTGGTTGGCTCCAAGGTAGAATGGCACATGGCAGAGGGCAGCCCTTCATGGCAACAGAAAACAGCAAAGAGCAAAGGGAGGAGCAGCAACGGAGGCAGCTAGCAAGCCTCTCCTCCTTATATTTCTATGCAGATTATCTGCCCCAGGGCTGGGGTAGCATTCCCACCCATAATCTCCACATTGGATCATGAATTAATCATGAACTGTAGAAGTTTCCCAAATGACTGCATGAGGCTTTGGGGGGGGACAAATAGGCACAAGCTATAACAACAGCTAATCTCTTTGCTTATTTAAAAAAGCATTTTGTCTCTTATTTATGCTTTGGTCATAGGTTTGATAAATATCTGCATGCTCAATAATTATTTGCATCATTTGCTGTTCTAAGCACTGAAAAGGAATCAGGTATTGGTGGTAAGCTCTGCTAGACACTCTCCAAGATCTTAGCAATACAATCATGAACAAAACCATGTGTATCCTGACTTCCTAGAGCTTTCAGTCTAGCAGGAGAGTTGTACATTAATCAAATAATGATGAGATCATTAGCTAAAGCCATTAGACAAGAGAGAAACAAAAGAAATAAGAGTAAGTAAAGAAGAAGTTAAACTATCTTTATTTGCAGATAACATGATAACCGAGAAGTCCTAGAATTAATAAACAAACTCAGTTGCACATCAGCATACAAAGTCAATACCCCAAAATCAAAAGCATTCCCTACACAGATAACAAACACACCAAGAGAGAAATTATAGAAACAATAACCTTCACAATAGCATCCAAAAAATGAAATTACCTAGGAATTAATCTAACTAAGAAAGTAAAAGAGGGGCTGAGGAGATGGCTTAGTAGAATAAGCACTTGCCTGGCAAGCACAAGGGCCTGAGTTC
>NDGM011175016.1:0-14608 GCA_002564305.1 Octomys mimax | reverse complement strand
TCATTCAGAGGACCCAAGTGAAGCGTTTGTTTCTCTCCCACTCTGGAGTATAACACAGTGAATTAGCAGACCCACCGCAAGACGAGTCTGCGGTCTCAGAAAAGGCTCCCAAAGGGTCAATATTTTCTACTTTTAATAATGACAAGAGACTAAAGGTGGAATTGTCCAGGGTTAAAACACCCTGTCCCTACTTTTGAACCTGACAAGTACTAGGCCCAAACATAGGTTTAGAGATTTAGAACATCTCCGAGTCTCCTGCTTCCTCTGCTGAAGGCAAGAACAAGGAAAGAATTTTGAGAGGCTGGGGTTTTGGCTTAGTGAAAGGGCACTTGTCTAGCATGCATGGGCCCTGGGTTCTATCCTCAGCACTGCAAAAAACCAACAAAAAAAGAATTTTTAGATGATAAAATTTTTTAAAAATGATAAAATTACTGTTTCAGTCCTTGTTGTGGGTCTGACACTATGTTATGTGCAAAGTATATTTATGAGAATTGTAGACACAATGTCTACCATTGGGAGATTGGCAATACTTCAACAAATAAAATGCTTAATAGCTCAGTAAGACAGGAAGGAGTATCAAGCAGAAGATTGTAAATGATAGGTTTTGAAGAGAAAGATGAAAAAAAAATTGCTTTACATGTGAAGTAGGGCTTGGGTAGACCTGCAGAGGAAGAAGTTGAGCTTATTTTATTTCATTTTATTTTTAATGGACACATAGTGTGTATATTTATCGATTAAAATGTGATGTTTTGATAAAGATGTGTATTGCATAATGATCAAATCTGAATCATTAAGATATCTATCACCTAAAATGTTTATCATTTCTCTTTGGTAATGAGAACATTAGAATCTGGGAGAGGAATCTAAGCCACAGTCTGAATGACATCCTGGACTGGAGGATGAATGGGTTCTCCCAGCAAGACATTCATGGGTGCCTAGAAGGAAGTACCTGGGTCATCCAGCCTTAGAGTGGTGCTGCCCGGGCCGGGCCCTGTGGACCAGAGATTTTCCTCTGGGCCAGTGGTGACAAACCTTTTAGAGCTCTCAGTGATAACAAACATCCTGCCATGGCACGCATGCCACAGGCTCACCGGGCCCTGCTGCAGGCCACGGGCATCCATAAGAGGCTGCTCATGATGTGAAGTGAAATGGGGAAAGTCTTATTTGAAGATTAAGCTTGCAGGAGAAGGCAGAGGTATTTGGAAGGATTAGGCTGTTGGCAAACACAAGGGCATCATTTCTGGCTGACAAACACTAAAAATGTGGTATGTACTTGGATTCTTCCACTGATTTCCACCCTGACTAGAGGGAAGTGAATTCAAGGAACCCAGCACTCGAAGCCAGCAAAGTCTCCTGGAATTAGCTCAGGGGGTCTCCACAGTGAAGGTGACAGAGTGTAGACATATTCTGCTTTCAGTAAAAGTCCACCTTGGAAATCTTAGGTTAATAAGCAAAAGGCATAGTGACTCCAGTTAATAATGATGTAGTGTATATTTCAAAATTGATGAGAGTAGATTTTAAAGGTATGTACCAAAAAATTATAAGCATGTAAGATAATGCATATGCTAGCTTGAGTTAGTCACTCATCATGTTTATGTACATCTGTCAAAATACCACATTAGAACCTGGCAAATATACACAACTGCTACTTGTATAATAATAAACATGTCTATACTTTTGGTATCACACACACTGAATAAGACAAGGTAATGTTTACCCTGACTTCATTTACCCTGCTAAACAGATGTACACGATTCATTTCTTATGATTACTTCAGGGAGTAATCAAGTTTGGTATCCTCATGATAAAGGAAGGAAGAACGTAAGGAAGAATAGAGTCCCAAGGGCTAGCCAAATAGCTCAGCGGATTAAAGCACCTGCAAGTAGATGCAGGTGCTGAGGGTTCGATCCCTGGGCCTGCCGTGCCGGCCCTACCCCCAGGACATGCTGAGATGGAAATTGAGACTGGGCATGGTGGCATGCACCTGTAATCCCAGCTCTTGGGAGGCTGTAAACAGGCGGATCACTACGAGTCTGATCTAGCAGTGAGACCCTGTACACCCTGTAGACCCTTCCCTAAAGTAAAATTAAAAAAGAGTCCCAACCATTTGTAAATGTGTAAAAATTTAATAGCAATGATCCTTCCTTTCTTCCTAAAATTTACAATAATAATTTCACCGAGCTCTGTTTTTATTGTTCCATCTACCTGAAGCTAAATTTTCATTCCTACTGACTCAGTAGATGGCTCTCTGTTGATTTCAGATTTCAGATGTTTCCACTGAGAAGAGAAAAGAAGCTGCCCTGAGGGTGTGAACAGGGAAGTCGTAGAAGAAAGAGTTTGGGGTTTTTCCTTCCCTCCCTCCATGAAATCATTGTTTGCCAAAAGAAAAAAAGACTTTTGAGAAATGAGATAGCTCTCTTCCAAGTGACATGGAAGGGTCACTCAAAAGATTAATGGGTCTGAGATGCTAATTCAGAAGAGAATTTATTTTTAAAGGTAGAGATTTATTCTGAGCCAGAGGATTCTGAGTTTAGCTGGGGAACTAATGAAGCGCACGTTTTATTTTGTGTTCTTAGTGGCCCTGTCAGTCATTTAGCATGGAGCCTATTTGCCCAGAATTGTAGACCTGGTTAAAGGTCTGTACTTTCAAATCATGAGGTCCTTCTTCCTTGGGAATTTTCTCAGAAAACCTTTAGGGGATAGCTTATTTCTTTTATACTTGAAAGGTTTTATGTGTGAGAATTCTGTGTTTTTATGAAGATACCATATTGGTGTGAGTTCATATTAATTATTAACATATTGCAAAGGTTAAAACGCACATTTTTCACAGCAGGGCACTTTTCCTTTCCCGGATTATATATTGTTTTTCCTGCCTGGAGTCAAATATAAAGCAATTTGTGGATATCCTAAGCAGTTCTCTCTGCACGAGGCTTCCAGTTCCACCTTAAAATATGCCTTTCATTGTTCAGCACTTCCTGAGAGTTAAATATCTGGACAGAATGATACTTTCCTTTTCTTTGTCAGCAGTAGCATTCACTTCATCACTTTCACCACACTCTGTCCTGCCTTCTGTCCCCTGTCACCAGTGTGTCTCAGAAGCCCCAAGGACACATGACATGGACTTCTCCCTCCATAATTAGTGTTGTTCTTACATCATAAACCATGAATGTGCCCATCAAAGTGTGCATTATTAGGAAATTGATAGGGAGAGGTGCGGGGGTCATGTCTGTCCTACAGGCTACAGTTTCATCGTGTCGCTACCTGTCACGGGGACAGTCTTAAGCTTAGCATTGAGTTCTGCTTGGTTGTATTAAAAAAAAAATGTTCTCCATGAAAAATAACTAATTAAAATAGAACAGCATACACAGATGTTTCTGGGAACTTGGGATGCACCTTTCATCAGCAATGGGAGATGCCACTGGGCTAGAGGAGGGCCACCCTGAGGCACTGCCATGTAGGGACCCATGCTTCTCCGTTGTCACAGGACCAGACAGACTTTGGGGGCTCTTCTGAAGCCTAGAGCAATAGCAGGAACCTGGGCTTCCGGTGTGCTGCCCTGAGGTAGCTTCGTTCACAGCTGGGTGCTTTCAGTCCTCCCTCAGGGATATTCCTCCAACATTTGACCTCATAAAAATATAGTGTCTTTAGAATGCCTGGATTGGCTAATGGTAATTTATTCCGCAGATAGGGGCTTTCGAACCTGCCTAGCACAGATTAATGGCTGCTCCCTGGACATCAGACGAGCCTCTGCCGCGCAATGATTTGTCTCTTCATTTTATATACGTTCACCCACACAGAGCCAGGAGCTGGGGGGACACATGAGTGAACGGAGCTGTCGCGTAAGCAGGGACAGCCAGAGAATGCGAAGGATGATTTATAGGTTGCAGTAAGAGAAGGTGGGGGGCAAATGAAGACCAATCATGCCAAAATGAGACGTGATTTGCTGCTATTTTCCTTTCCCACTGTGTTTTTCCTGGGTGTCCCTCCAGCAGAGCCATTCAGTCGCTTCTGTTGTGTGTGTTCATGCATAAATTCAGGTCAAGTACAAAACCCTGATTTCTCTATTCATCATAGGAATGGGTAATGTTCTTATCAATACATAACAAGAAATCGCAACTCATTTGGCTCGCGACCTTACTCTTTTATCATTAATGGTTGAAATGGTGTTTGCTTAGCCATTAATGCCTTCACTTCAGTAAACTAAAGCAGTTAGAAATTTTCACTAATCTTTTCCCATTGAGGGTTTCTCTGGACCAGATCACTTCTGAATAAAAAAATGAAGAAAAAGAAATAAGAAAAAGAAAAAAGAAAAGAAAATACATGCACAGGTTTCTAAGATTTTCCAGTATCAAACATAACTTGTAGGGTGCACCATTTTTAAATGAGATTTTTTTTCTTTTTAATTAGAAATCACTGGTCCCAGAGTACTAGAGAATAAACTATTTACTAAAAATATGAATTGCACGAACTTACCTCATAAAGTATTCAAGTACTGAGGCCCTTTTTTTTTTTTCAGTGAAAACCTGAACCAATACATAAGCATAAAAATAGAAAAATGGTTTAACACCTAGCTTTTTTTTTTGAAAAGATGGTTTTGGAATGAATCCGTCTTTGCTATTTAATTTACATTTTAAGGGCTCATTAGGATGATGAATGACACGGCTGGAGAATAAAACATACTTCCTGAACAAAAGACAATCTCAGTAGCCTAATAACATTTTATGCCAGCACTTACATTTGTCAGAAGTAGATGCTATTTATCCCTATGATTATTTAAAAATCATTTTTATTGTCCTTTGTGCTCTGTCCTCTTCTGGGAATTTTAATTCAGAGTTTGACACCTACTTATTAACTTCCATGAAGTATAGAGTGCAAAGGCCTACACTCCATAAAGAATTCTAAACAGCCATGTTTATATTGCCTGCAGCTGTACACAAATTAGCTTAGTTTGGATTTGTTTCGATCAGAAATAGAAGCCCGTCGTAATAACACGTAACCCCTGCTTGCTGGGGGACACAAGTATGCTCTGCTGTCTGCCTGCCTTCGTCTCCACCAAGTGAGACTATAGAGTAGACGGAGAATTTTCCTAATTAGGATAGTGCCCTTGTGCCTCCATCCATTCCTCCTTCCATTTCCTTTGCCTCTTCCAACTGCTGGTCCCAAACAGCACTCTGTCATCTGTCGCTGCACACTGACACCCGTCCTTTCTTCTTCGAACTCCTCATCCAGCCCACATCTCCCCTCCCACACCCTCACTCTGATTCCAGATTGCTTCTTCCTGAGCCATCTGTCTCCCTGGCTGTGTATTCTCCCAGCCACTCAGTGGGCTAGGATTTTTTTTTCCAGGGTGGGTAGCACACTGTGCAATGAGCATGATTCCTATGTAGGCTGTGCATGCTGAGGCACTCAGCAGGCACTGGAGCCTGGGCTTCCCAGGAGCCCTGCACAGAGCCAGCAGCACACTCTGCCCTTTGTGTGGCCTCCATGCAAGCCAGATCTCCACCCGACACCCCCGAATGCCAGCTCATTTCATTTGTGACTCATCCTAGAAATTTTGGGAAAGGGCAAGTGCCTGGCCTCCTCCAGAGGAAAAACAGCCCCAGTGCTGAGTCATGGGCTATGGGGTGAATGTTGTCTTAGGGAGAAACTTTGGCAGACCCCAGAACCCAGCAGAGTGCTGCTGGGGCTGAGGACACAAACCAGCGTGAGCGAGTGCGGCTCACTGCACCCACATTAGTATTGGGCACACGTCTGACCGGCTCCACTCTCTGTGCAGGCCCATGCCTGCTGGCTTCAGTGACCCTTGGGGATTTTTCTCAGCAGGCTGGAAATACAACAACCACCCACAAAAATTCAAAGATGAATTCTTGGAAAGTCAAATCATGGTGCTCGCTCATTTTAAATTTCTCTTATCACACAGTCTTTGCAGCTAATATCTCGGATCGATACCTTGCAGGGAATCCAGCTTTGAGTTATTGGTCAGGCTTCATTGGCAGTGTAATGAACGTCTGACCATCTTATCATTGCCATTGTTATTTTAGATGATACTCCTAAGTGATATATTTCTATTTGATACTTAACTAGTTTTATATATTATTGAGAGATGCAGTGGTAATTGATGATAGCTCCTACCTGTTCAAAGAATATATAGCTACTTCATCGGTTCACATGGATGTTCATAATAATTGAAAAGGACATTAAGCTCAAGAAAGAGATAAAGACATTAAAGCCAGGGTTTCCATCCTCAGGGCAGAACACAGATGTCAGTATTGGGCACGTTGGCAAGACCTAATGGCTAATGAATATGGCCGTGTGTGAAATGATGGCCAGTTTCTTTTGCTGTCTTTGACAAAATGCATGAGAGTACAATGACCAGCAGTTCATGCCCAGCTGAACTGAATTAAACCATCCAAATGAATAGTCTTGGCAGACGGATCTTTTTCCTATCTGTGTAACAGAAATCCTACAGAAGTTGCTTCCATACCTCCAGGAAATGGAGGAAAAACTAATAGCCACTCTGTAGTTTTTACATAGCGCTTGATTAACGTTATTAATATTGTTATACACATTTATGGAGCTATGAGGAAGTTGATGAGCATAGCTCCAAGGATATAAACGCGGTCCCTTATTCACAGTGTGAATTTAAATAAGCTACAAGATGGATGGCATAAACATAAAAGTTCAGAGAAAGGAAATGATTTCAAGGAAGGAATTCCATGAATCTGCAGAACTCATTATGGACTGCATGGGGACGTCACAGGTTTTTTTCAAAAGCATAAATAATAGGTATCTTTGTTAAAGAATACAATCTGGAAAACAGCTTGAAAACTGTATGCTTTATGTTTCCTTCCCCATGACCAGCTCCAGATTTTTTCTTCAGCCTGATGAGTTATCACTTCATTGGTTAACCCAGCAGATTCCTGGGGTCCCCAAGAGTCCCCTAGACTTCAGATTTTCTACAGACAAAGAAAATCTGATGTTTTCTCTCTGAAGAGGCAAATTTTGTGGCTATAGGGTTGTCTAGGTTTTTTCTTTTTCTTCTGTCCATATTTAATCCAAATACTGCTTTATTTGCATGATGACATTTTGGTCAGCAAAGACGCATGTTGGTCAGTGGTGATCCCATAAGATTATAACAGACTTGAAAAGTCCTGTTGCTGAGTAACATTGCCCCTATTACAATGTCTTAGCACAGAGAATAACTCTGTGTTTGTTGCCATGCACAATAGATTAACAAACCGGCTGCATGCCGGTTGTGCAAAGTATGGCACGTGCAGTTTTGTGCAGCATGTAATATGTACTGAGGACACACAGAACATTACTGGTGTGCATATCTGCTGTATTGGTGGACTTTTATTGTTGTGTTAGAGTGCATTCCTGATTTTAAAAAGCTCACACCCTCTTATCAGTGAAATAAACCAGAAGCAAATGTGCAAACACTGCATTGTCTGCCTAATGTGAGAAGCTAAAGAAGTAAATACGATCCAAAATGTACATCAGATATTGAAAAATGGGAAAAAACTTCAAAAGGAAAAAGAAACTGGGTTGGGGGAATGGAAAAAAGAAGGGAGGGAAATAGCAAAAGGAATACATACATATATGTATATATAATTAAAATAGTTAATACTACTTATTTCTCTTAGTTCATTAAAAAGATAGGTCTATGCTAATACTGTTTGGGCAGTCAAACACTGACATCTTATACTCTGAGTAACTAATTTACAGATAATAGTATGCAATGTATTAAGCATTATTACCTCCCCATCATATTATAGGAATTTTGTTTTTCTGTTTTGTCTTTTTTCTTTAAAATTAAAAAAAAGTTTGTCACAAAATACACCATTCTAGCAGCATCGTCAGACATCTCAACACAAATGGTGACCTTTTGGGTCCAGGTTTCTGTGTCATCACTCTGTGATGTTCATATAATGGCCAAATTACCTATGAATGAGATGAATTTCCTAGAATGTGTCTCTATCATTCAGTATGATATGACTGTGTTTGAAACATGCTCCATAGTTGTGACAAATCAGGCAGGATGCACAAGAAGGATTATCACTTGAATTTCAAAGTTGATTGACTGGGGTCAATAATTGTTGAAAGGGGGCTGGCACGATAGCTCAGCGGACTAAACCACCTGCTTAGGCAAACTTAGACAAGCACAGGGATCATATGTGGTTCAATCCCTGGTACCACATGCTATATCAGCCCCGCCCCCAGGCCAGGCTGAGCTGGCCACAGAGTCTGGGCATGGTGGTGCGTGCCTGTAATCCCAGTACTGGAGAGGCTGGAACAGGAGGATCAGTACAAGTCCAAGCTGCATAGTGAGACCCTGCAGCAACCAAATACATTTTAAAAAATAATAATAATTGTTGAGAATATTGTGTCTGTTCCTAAATTGACACTTATCACCCATTTTTCGTCTTACAAGTTTTCACAGAATTCTAGCCCCAAAGAGTATCAGAACTGGAAAAAAAAATGCTCATCAAAGCCTACTGACAGACCCTCAGGAAAAATTTTCTTTCTTAGTTTTTACTAAAATATAACTATTGTAAAGTAGCATATTAAAGGGTGAAATCAGGTGACTTTGAATTAACTTGTAAGGCTCTGAGTTTTAAAGAATCCATCATGAATAGATAAAAACGCTCTTAGCATGTTCCAATAAGCACTTGATTATAGGTTAAGATTTTTCCCTGACTGTAAAGTGCCAAAAAAAATCTGATTAAACATAATCACATAGGGAGGAGGAACATTTCATAGTAAGAACTATTTCTCCCCACACTCATAATTTAGCCTCTTGAAATGCAACCAAAAAGAAATTTTTTCCACAGTCAGATTGCCCTGCCATGATTTTTCTTCTTAACTCTGGGCAAGATCACAATCGACCTGGAGAACTTGCCACAAAGTTATGCAAACTTCTTCTAACTTCTTGGTTTCTCCTGCTGGTTCCCACAGGGTGGTATTTTGTGTATTGTCTGTTTTTTCAACATAGCGCCCAATCATGGATACTTTTCCAATACTCAGTGCTAATCAAGATAATCAGCCAGTCAGCAGTGGGTCTGTAGACTTGGAGAGCAGGGTGGAGAGTGTGCTATACTAGGGTGGCTTGATTTGGTTCATTCATTCAGCATGTTTTATAAATACCTGCAACCTCTTTCTTAACTCTTCAGTCTCCATCACCTAGAAGAGCACCTGGCACACAGTGGGGCTTAGCAAATACTTGTGGCACATATGAACAAGACTCTGTTTTATAAAATACTTTGTTTCTAAATGGGAAAACATTAACACCCAGTATCTACACGATCATTTCTAGTCTCTCTGTTTAGCAGCCTTCATGCTAGTGGCAGTTGAAAGATACATTTTTTCAAAACATAGTAGTATATTATATCCATACAATAGTATTAGGTTTCCACATGACTTTTGCATTTCCTTCCAGAAGTGGTCATGTTGGCTCCCTGTGTTTTGTGGATGTGTCATGACTTGTGCTACAGGATAATGGGCGTTAGCGAAGTGCTGGTGACTGTCGCAGCACCAAGGAGGTTCCCTGTCTGTGATGTCACACCATGCATTGGCCCCATCACTACTACCTACCCCTTTGGGTCCTCAGGGTTTCTTTCTTCATACTGCTAGCTGGCTCTCACTGCTGTGAGACCATAGCGGGAGGTGGACATCTCTACCTGGTATCCTGCTGACACCCACAGGTGTGCCCCAGCTGACCTCATTATCTGCCTCCCAGTCTGTCTCCCAGTTGGCCAGTCCTTCATGAAAACCAGAAAATGAGAGAACATCTCAGTCTTTCTACCCCAGCCACCAAGTGCTGCTCACTCTCTTGCCCTCAAAGAATGATGGAGATATGGACTGCCAAGAATCAGTCTGTGTATTCTTCACTGTATGAGAGATGCTATTGGGCCGAGTCTCTTGGTCTCTCTCCCTCTCTGTGTCTCTGTTTCTCTCTCTCCCTTTTCATATCCCCAGTTATAGCCAGCTGCTGTATTCTGTACCACTCCAGGTCACCTTCCACTCTTCTGACACTATGAAATACAAATTTGACTTTAAGATTTACTTAAAATTTCCCAGGAAATGCTCATTATTGCTGAGGTCCAATGGGAGACCTAGCTGAAAAGTTGGAGGAAGCATATTCTTGGCTGAGAAATAACAGGTGCAGCAGCCTTGGGAGGTGAGAAGGCTGTGTACTTTAGAGAAACTGAAGAAAGAGGAGTGCAAGAGAGCTTAGTGACCCAAGAAAGGAGAATTTTGGAATAAAGGTGGAAGTAGATCACGTGGAGCCATGTGGGCTGTGTTAAGGTTTCGATGATTCCCCCGTAGGCTGAGAAAGCCACTGAAGGATGGTAAGCAGAACAAAGACATGCTCTCATTCCTCTTCTGCAGAGAATACTCTGCTGCATGAAGGATGGAGTGTTGCCGGCATAGAAGCTGGGAACAGGTTGGAAGAGATGGAGGGGAGAGGTGATAGGGCTTTAGGCAGAGGTGATGGTCGTGGAAGTGGGTCAGGGCATGCAGCTGTAAAACTTGTTTCACAGACAGAATCTCACCACTTACAGATGAAGTGACTGTGGAAGGTAGAGAACGAGTTGACTTAGGGAGGGCACTTCTGTTCAGACGCGGGGCAGGAGGAGGGGATGCTAAGGTGTCAGGGGGGCATAAAGTCAGTTTTAGTTGGAGATTTCGGTGGGGTGAGCAAACGTATGTGCCAGTCAGGCCGTTAGATGGACAAGCCTGGAGCCCCACAAGAGGCCTGGATGGAGATGCCATTTCGGAATCAAGGTCTGAGTGATATTTGAAGCCACAGGGTGGCTCAGCCTGGGAACCAGTGAAGCAGGCACAGGGCCAAGTCTTTTGTAAGCACCATGGATACTAAGTGACTGGCAGGGAACTGGTGACAGAAGTGAGGATCGCAGAAAAACCAGAAGTCACGGGTGCCACGGAGCCCAGAGAACAATCACGGAGGATCCTGCTCAGATCCTGTCAGATCCTGCTCAGAAGGACAAGAGAGATAAAGGTGGAAGAGGTCTGATGAGTTTGCCAGCATGCAGGCCATGCATGACCCCCAGTGGACAACTTTGGGGACCGAAGGAACAGAAACCAGGCAGGAGTCCCCTAGAGATCTGATTCTCACTCTTGGAAGGTCAATCAGGCAGGATGTGTGTGTGGCTCGGGGTGTAATTAGTAAGTGAGGCCTCACCTTCCTGCATCCAGTCCTTTTTGGTGTCTAAAACTTATCTGCCACATCCATTCACTCACTTGTCCCTTGGTTGGTAAATCTACATGCAGGACTTAGGCTTGCCAGCGCCCTGAGAGGGATGTTTAAATCCCTCTTTCCAGGAGGGCCTGGGAACATCTTTTTCTTCATTCAGCTGACACACTATTTAGTATGTGTCTATAGTGCTCCAGGTTTACCAGAAAAAGTAGGGACAAAACTAACAAGGTCTCTACGCTGGGGAAGAAAAGTCTAATCCACTGGCAGAAGATAGATTAAGGTGTAGATAGTAATGGTAGTTTTCTTTTTAAAAAGTAAAATAGGGTTGGGGAGAGAGCTCAGCGGCACAAGCGCCTACCTGGCAAGCTCAAGGTCCTGAGTTTGATTCCTGGCACCAAAAAACAACAAAGAAAAGGTAAATAGAAGTGGAAATGGAGGGTCTGAGGTGGAGGTGCAGGGGCTTCCTGAGGCAGGACATCTGGGTCCCTGGCCCGAGGGCGTGACCTGTGACCTGAGAGCCCCGCCTCTGAATAGGGGAAGAGAATGCCTGGGAGCTGCTTAGGCCTAAAAGAGGTCAAGGCAGCAGTCCTGTGGACAGAGCTGGGTGTGAGACTGGACACTGCAGCTCAGGAAAGATGGATGAGGCTGTGGAGGAGCTGAGCAGAGTGGCTGTGATAGGTAACACTGCTCACCGCAGAGCACACTACAGTATTTTGAAACTACTTACTTTGGAATAATTTCAAACTTCACAGAAAAGCTGCAAGCACAATACAAAGAATTCCTCTATGCACATTGCCCACATTCAACAATTGTTAGCACTTGGCTGTATGGTCGTCCCTTGCTGTTGGTGACAAGCTGTTTCTTGGACCATCCACTGATACTAATGTAAATGCACCGGTCCTTTGCATAAAAGGGCGTTGTGTTTGTCTAGGCCCCACCCATTTTTTGTAATGACAAGGAAAAGGACTGTGTGTGTTCAATTTGTTTTTTCAAACACTTTTGTCTGTGGTTAACTGAATCCCCTGGTTCAGAGGCCTACAAAGGAGAGGGCTATGTTTGCTTTCTTTTTTCTCTAATATTTTTCTTGACCATTTTAGGAAAAAAAAATTGCAGTAAATTATATACACCATGCCCTTTATTTCAAATTTTTTCCTAACAGGTACATTCTCTTGCATACATACCAAGATTGATCATATTCATATTTAACTTTGATGTAATTCTGTTATCTAATCTATAGAATATAGTCCCATTTCACCAGTTGCCCTAATAAAATCCCTGTAGCTCCCTCACTCCCCTGCCCTGTGAAACAAAACCATACAGCTCAGCAAGCTTTGATAGGTTTTCAGTCACGGAGAGTCTACTCTCTTCAAAATTCCTGTGTGAGTTTGTATTTTACTCCACAACACATCTGTGTCTGCTTTAAAAATACATCAGGAAAAAAAAAAGCAGCCCTAAGCTGTCTCCTATCCTGTTGGGTGACAACAGGATAGGCTTTCTTATGCTGACTGTCTGGTGTTTGAAGGCCCTGCTGAGCAGGAGAGAGCTGATGTCTCTCCAAGGTTCAGTCCAGGCAGTTCCTCTTCTCGCTTGGTGTCATGGTATTTTAAGAGCTCTAAGGCACAGGAAGGTATGGATGTAAGTGCCAGTGCTTTCTCCAGGCCTTTGGGTGTCACTCAGATTCTTTGCAGAGGTGCTGATGTCATCTCAGCACATGGGAAGCTGCTGTGACAGGAGCTTCTTCAACATCCCTCCTCTTCCTGTGGTGTCAGGAGGTGTCTCTGACCAGTCAGTCTTCTTGAAGATCTCAGGGAGAGAACTCAACCAAGAAGTTTCATAACCACTGTGAGATGGTTTTTGCCACTCCTAATTCAGTCTCCAGGGATGTCCAGGCTGAAACAGAGCTCAGTGGTAGAGCACTTGCCGAGTATGTACAAGGCTTTGAATTTAATCCCCACAGCTGGCAAAGGACAAAGATAGTGCTCAAGTGATTCTGAGTTCCCTGTTAGCCCCAGCTTCCACAGCGCGTATCCCAGGGCCACCTTATTCTGCGTTCTTTGCATGTTTTCCCATTGCATTCTCCCAACAACCCAGAAGAGCTGCACTGTGAATGGCCATGGGTCCCCCAGCTCTGCAGTCTATACTGCCTCCATAAGAAAACCACAATATTTCATTTTTCTCCACTGTATGGAGGCCATGTGAGGTGTAAAATCAAGGGGAGATGAACATGCAGGTCCTAGCAGATATCAAAGTGGGCCACCAAACTGTGTCCGTCATCCTCAATTTAAAGATACCAGGTCAGCTAAAGAATGTCCTTAGGAGGTAACACATACTGGTAATTTTATTAGCTCTCAGTTGCCTTGAGAATCCCCCCTTATTGTTGAACACTGGTTTACTCTATAGAATGTCTACAAATAGTGGTTTGCAAACATGGGTATTTGGCAAACATTTTACCCAGGATGGGTGGAGTGAAGTTGTCATTTCAAGGGAAACAACTCACAGTCTTTGCTGCTAAAGATAACATTTGAACTTCTAAGCAGAATTACAGTTTTAGAAAGTATAGATCTGCCACCAGGATTTTGATGACACTTTAACTTAATGTAGCATGCTCAGAGACTTCTCTGATAAGGTTAGCAACAATATTAAATGTGCATTTGATACTGTATAGAGAAATATATTAGCATATGGAAGATCTGTATAACTCAGTGAACCAAGATTTTCCAGATGACCTGTGACTGATGCTATGAAATTATGCATCCATAAAAGATTTATTCAAAGCACAAGCGAGGCCGGTAAGTTTCAGTGTAACAGTTGGAGAAGTTCATTGCTGTGATTTCAGAGTTCATGCCACGAGCAACATTCATCATTTATTTCTCAAAAGATCTTTTCTGTGTACAGTAAAAATATTTGCAATTTAATTAATTGTTGATTGAGCATCAGCCTTACAGAACCATCTGAGAAATAAACCAGTTTATCAGTCCTTCCTTATCATTAAGGTGAACAATGATTTTAATCAGTGTATCCAAAATATTTAATCTGTTCTGATGTAAATCATAGAGAATTCATTGTAATGAAAAGCATAATCAAGGGCCTAGGAGATAGCTCAGTGGCAGAAGCACCTGCCTAGCAAGCGCAAGGTTCTGAGTTTGATATCCGGTACCAAGAGAAAAAAAAAAAAAGAAGAAAGAAAAAGAAAAGAAAAACATAATCAAACATAATGTTGATACTTTTAAAAATTTTATTAGTACACATTTGTAGTACATAATGATTCCATTCATCTTGGAGCTTTGGCAATCACAATAGTTGCTGTTTATTGAGCTCTTATCATGTGCCAGAAACTTTGCCACCTAACACTTACAGATCCCTATGAAGAAGGTCATTGTATATTGCCTA
>NDGM011175013.1:0-20161 GCA_002564305.1 Octomys mimax | reverse complement strand
GGGGATATAAATGAAAGACCATTTTGTATCTGTATATACAAAATAGTTAGAATAGATATATAGTTAATTTCTCTTAATTCAATGAAAAGAAAGAGTTGTACTAATAGTGTTTGGACAGGATATCATGTCTGCATATTGTACTATGAATAATAATTCCAAAGACAAAAATATGCAATGTACTAATTATGAAACTGTCCTACTAATTGGTTTTGAAACTATCTTATTGCTATTTGTTTCCCGATAAACTTAATATAAATAAATAAATTCTTTTAAACAATGATAAAATAAAATCCTCAGCAGTATGTAGAAAGGAGTAAAAGGTGAGGCTGAATTGCAGGACCAGATAATTTCACCTCTGGGTGAGAGCAGACCCATTGTGCTTTTGAAAAGCTCTGATAAGTGCATTACCTGAAAGAAGAGTAGTAATTTAAAAGGTCAGATGATATGAGTCCAGTGAGGGGAGGGTTCTGTTTGGCTATATGTTTTTATCCAAATAGGATATCAAATATTACAGAAAATTAATAGGAAATAAAGGTATACAAAGGTAAGCCATGATCAGATGTTGAGAGGCTTCTAAATTCAATGACTATTGAATCACTTTGGAATTTTGTAGCATTTGAGCAATTTTTGACCCTGATCTGGGAAATCCTAAAAAGTAGAGATATTGAGAAAAGCTGTGGCATCAAGTAGACACAGGGGTGAACACTGGTTGGGGTGTTTGTGGAGATTTTTAGGGTAGTGATGAGATCTTGTCTTAGGCCAATTGGGCTGGTAGAACAGATATTAATGGGTTGGGGAGATAGCTCAGTGGCCTAAGCACCTGCCTAGCAAGCCTAAGGACCTGAATTCAATCCCCAGTACTCCGTGCCATGCCAGCCACTGAAATCGGGCATGGTGGCATATGCCTGTAATCCCAGTGGTAAGGAGGCTGAGACAGGAGAATCACTGAATATGAGCTTCATAGTGAGACACTGTATCAAAACAATAAAATAAAAAATGATTTTAAAGAAGTAACCATAGTAGCCTGTCCACTGGTATAACAACCAGGAAAGCACACTTTGGACAGTGCAGGTCTATGGGTTTCCAAAGTACTTTTTTCAGATGTTTTCTCATATAATTGTTGCAGGAATGCTGGTAGTCTTCATAATGCAAGGCCTTGTTACTCTGTTGCTAAATGAATGGAGGTTGAGTTTTGCATCTAAGCTTACCAAGATGGCGCTTCTGCTATGAAGCCTTCAGATAGCACCTTGGCGAGCTTTTCATTTCTCGTATCACGTGAGCATGGACATTTAAAGCCAGGGCTAGCAGGCCTGTCTGTAGGTTTAAAATTGATGGTTTTATTGAAAGACTGAAGTAAAATCCACTTCTCAGATTCGAAATGTAGTTGACAAAGGAGAATTTTCATTATTGATGGAGATAGGGTAGCCAAGAGTTGCTCATTGTTAGCAGGGACAGAAGTGGATATGATAGACAAGTTTCTAGTTGGTAAATTTAAAATTCCCATTTAGCTTTTGTTTGATTTTGCTGTAGAAACTCCCAAATGTAAACCTGGTGAATGACTACAATCCAGATAATATTGGAACTCACAGTTGCCTCCCATAAGAGGGATGGAAACATTGCGGGTTGCATCAACATGATTCAATCTTCTCCTACCAGGCTCGGACACTTTTTCTACGGATACCGATGTTTCCAAGGCCTGCTTGTGTTTTACTCCAATTCTCTTTATTTCTTCTAAGATGATCTTACTAAAGATACTGCCTTCCCATTTACTGCATCCCTCTTACCTTTTCCCATCCTCAGCTCCTCTTAAAATTATATAGAGCAGTAGAGGTGTGTATCCAGCTATTAGAAATGCACGAGGAACTGGATAGAAGCTGGTGTGTAAACTAAAGAGCTAAACTAAAGAGCTGAGGGGTCTTCTACTTAAAAGGTCTGTTTGAAACAATAAAAGCAGATGTCACTGCTCAATGAGGATTTGGGGAGAAAAGACCATTGAACTGGCCCTAAAGATCTGAAAATTTAATGGTTAGCCGGTGTTTTCCTCTGTAACTTAAAAATACTAAAACAATTTAAGGTTTTGTGTTACCAGCTTGTATTAGGTGATTGTGTAGTGTTGGCTGGTCACTTGGTGTTGCAAATGCACACAACACAAGTGACACTTGGTGACAGGAGTTTTTCACCCAAAGACAGTAAAGAAGAGACTAGATGAAGGATGGCAGACGTACACATTCTCACACAGTTGTGGCTCAGCTAGAAAGATTAGGAAGTTGGCTGAAAAGGAGACAGGCTTCTGCTCCCAAAGCAAAGAGAGCAGCACGTTTTTATTGAGTAGCTGGTGTGGGTGAAAGTCCAATACTGTGCACTGGCCAGAGGCATGCTGGAGAAGATGTTTCTTGTGATAGACGCGGACCACTGGTTGGTCGCAGTCGGCTTGTCTTAGAGGTTGTCAGGTTTCTGTGCCTCTCCTATGGTCATCCTGCCCAGAATAGAACCATACAGTCTTGTGGGTCTGGAACCTGTGATGGGGCCAGAGAACTTGGCTTCTAGTGTTCTGTTTGATATGGTTTCTGATGGAGTACAAGTGGAAGAACAGAAAGGAGTTGAGAAAGAAAATATATACCAGGTCCAGTGGGCAGTAGGCTCAGGGAACCCTATATTATAGACTTGGACAAAACTTTTGTAAATAATCCACATGCAAAGCTGAGTAGAATCTGATCTTCACCTTGAAACAGCACAGGAGACAGACAGTGTGAAGACAGAGATGGCTAAGGCTTTTGGTCCTGTGGTGGGCACCCATCTGATTTCTGTAAGCTCAAGTGAAAGTTTACTTTGTTCAGCAAAAATGACCTTCAGATCTCTTAAACATAATCCAGGGAACTCTTATCATACCTGATAAGACTATTATCTACAGTAAGAAGTTAATGCAAAGTAAATAGTGTATTGTCCAGCTAAAAAAGCTCCAAAATTAGTGGTTTCATTTTGACTAAGAGCAGGTGAAGGAAGCTAGAGGATTTGGTTATCGTCTTCATAACAGTTTTTTATTGTATGTAGATGTTCTGCTTATGTGATTTTTGTCAGGGTCTGCGAATGGGTCTGTGGAAACATGCATTGCTACAAAGGGAAATAGTTTTCTGTGCCCCTGATCTTATTTTGCCATCCTAGGCCTCTATGTTCCATGATAATTCTTAACTATCTCAGCTAAATCCTGGGGGGAAGAAGTTGCTAGAATTAAATGAGAAATTTGCTATAGCCATAAACTGACTGATGATTAGCTTTGTAGTAATTTTAATATTTCATTTGAATTGGAGAGAGACAGTAGGGCATTGAAAAAGATATTGTGATATGGTCCAAACTATTTGTGTCACAATGCAGTTCAGCCTGTCTTTGAACTTCCTTTGTAGCCCAGGCGAGCCTTGAACTCAAAATGATCTTCCTGGCTCAGCCTCCCAATTACAAGAGTGCACCACCATATGCACTCTTACATATATCACTTCTTCCATCTTTTTTATGGATACAAAATTAAGGCTCAGATTGGGGAGCTGCCTTGGTCATTTCATGTGATGGTGATTAAGTAATCATTGACTTTCAGAGCAAACACATGTGGATCCCAGTGGGTCATAACTGTCTGAAGCACTGCTTTTGCTCTTTGTCATCTTTTGCTCTTGAGTGTAGGAAAAAGAGAGTGTGACATTTAGTGGTCCAGAATTGTTCTTTGGAAACACAAGTTCCAATGCATGTGTTAATGACAAGAGTAGGCATAACTTGAGAGAATAATAAAACAAAAGCATACTGTAGCCCTTTATTCATGTTAGAGTCAAGTTGAGCTTGGATAAGAAATTTCGATAGTGGTGGATTTATCCAAAAAAATAGGATGTATACTCATAGAATATGGTCACTTTCCAGCGGAAATTAAATTTTGGTAAATATTTGAATGCTTTTTTTTTTTTGGTAGAACTGGGGATTGAACTCAAGGCCTTGCGCTTGCCAGGCAGGCTCTTATTCTACTGAGCTATCTCCCTCTCCCCTCAGAATGCTGTTTATAATCTATTTATTTTAAAGCTTTTTGTCAGGATGAGTAGCATGTGTCTTCTACATTAACAGCTAATTCCCCAAGTGACAGTCACGTCCTGAAGGTGGATCTGCTTCTCTCCTCCTTCAAGCATTTCTACTCAGTGTTTGAAATTTCAGCTCTAGATTTTAGCTGTGTTGTTAGTTCCAGCAGTGTTTGTGAGCAGAGTTTTGGGTCCCTAAATTTTTGGCTTGCATCTAAACATGTCGTTGAAGGGAAAATAGTCTTCTAAGAAATTTTATTTGAAATATATAAGTATTTGTATATTTAAATTATTTAAGTAATTGTGTCATTTGTCTATATGCTTGCAAATGGAAGCACATGTTTTTTCTATATTTCAAAATATTTTTGACCATTTCTTTGTTGCAGTTGAAACCAGGTAGCAGCCTACCTTAAGATTTATTTTTAAAACTGGGAACACTTGCATATTAAGCTAACACAATGTAAGTTCTCCATGTTTGGTATTTTGCTGAATTTCATATCACAAAGAATAATTCAGAGAGGAAAATAGTCTCATATTTTTCTTATTCATTGCATATATGTATTTCAAGATTAAATGAGAATATCTGAGTTTTCTTTGGTATTACAATTTCTGTTATGGTAACATTTATGATGTGTTCTTTAAAGATGCCAACATAGTGTGAGTTTTGTGCTTTTTGGTAAATTATAAATTAGACACAAATGTAATATATTAATCATCTGTATGTGTGTTATGTTAAGAACTGTTGCAGAATTAGCTAGACATCTTCTTTCAGAAGCCAAGTATTTGACATTTCCATCATGATACATGTGGAGTACTTGAAACAAAATGTTACACACAAGCAGTGATGAAATCCCCCAGGTTGTGATACTTCCGTGTATGTTCTTTCTAGCACTATTCTATATCTGTCACTCTTGCATAGAAATTTAACTTGTTAACTTACAGGGTTTGGGTTCATAAGAAAATAAACCTACCAAACAAACTCACTAAGCCAGAAGAAAATTCTGATTTGCCATTTTTGATGGGTTATGCTCTTAGAGGCAATTCAGAATTGAAAGTTTTATTTAAATCTTTAGAAAAATATTTCTGTATTTGAGTCTTCACACATTAACAATGCCTTTCTGAACTTGTAAACAGTGTTATCATTGTATTTCCAAAAGATATAGAGTAAGGTTGTTAATATGTGGGAAGGGTCCATCGTGTCTACTTTAGACCATGTACTACTTCTCCATAGAGGATATCAGCCTAACAAGTCAGACCATTGGAACACACTTATTTTAAATTTTTAAAAATATATTTTATTTTACTTTTTTTTTTTTTTTTTGGCAGAACTGAGGATTGAACTCAGGCCCTTGCACTTGCCAGACAAAAACTTATTCTAATGAGCTATCTCCCCAACCCCCCCATTTAAAAATTTTAATTTAAGCTCCAAAGTTTACTTTAACACACATTAAAGTTAGGGCTGCATTTTTTTTTTTTTTTTTTACCATTTTCTAAAATAACAACTCTCTTCAAAGAACACAAAACAAATTTTTTTCTATCTCCTAGGCTATTCACCTTAATTTTTAAAATTTTGTTTATTGCATGCTGGGTCTAACTACACAGTTAAGACTCCTAGTGATCCTCTTATTTCAGCCTCCCCATTGCTGGAATTACGGGCATGCACCATCATACCTGGTTCCCAGGCCAGCACAACCTGTGGTACTAGCGATTGAACCCAGGTTCTTGTGCTTGCCAGGCAGGCACTTAGACCACTGAGCTATCTCCCCAGCCCCATCATCTTAATTTTTGGAAGAGAATAGAAAATACTTTTTAATGATTTTGAGGGGTAAAGAGTCTACTGAGTAACCCAAAGTCAGTAGAATGCAAAGGGAGAACCAGTAATATTATTTGGGGGTGGGTATTATATACATGTTTCATTGTTTCTAATGCAAATTTTTAATTTGCATTAGAAAATTCAGACTTAATGTGTTTTAAGTGCAGATTTTCTACTATGCCAATAATAAAAGGAACACATATACATTTTATTTAATCAAAGCAGAGCAAACACTAGTATATTCAATGTTTTTGATTCTTACATTTTCATCTCTAGGGAACTGAAGTAATGATGAAATTTTGCCTCAGTGTCCTGGAGCCATATGTATTTATAAGATAGATAATTTGTTGAATCTTCCACCAGAAAGTCCTCCATGAGATGAGCTGTATTACTTGCATATTTTAATATTTTGAGGATATATAGTTAAAATAATTTTGTTAAAAATAACATTGCTCAGAAAGCTACATGAGGAATTATTTAAGGCTCTCAAAATATCTTTGTTACTTTTTTTCACGTAAATAATTTAAAGAAGTAATTTTAATTTTGAGAGGTAAGGTGCATAATGGTAGAATATTTCAAAAAATCTATAAACTCAGAGTTTTAATAAGTAGCTTTTACTTTTATGATAATATAATGGTTCACACACACACACACTGCCCCCAGTGGTTGAAAATGTGTTCAAATCTGAGTGGCCTGAGCCCCCAAATGAGTTCTGTGTCACGGGTTCTAGCCCTCTGTCAGGTCCAGTTATGACATTTCTCCCAACTGAGGTGATTTCTTTTTAAATTTTGTGATAAACAGTTTTAACTAGCAACACCCTATGTACTCAGCAAAAAAGAAAATTAACATTTGTGAACTCATTATTTATTTGAGGTACATATCCTAGACAGTTGGATGGGATATAAGATGACTGCTTTTGGTAATTGAGTTACCAGAATGGTCTACACGTCCTGACTGAAAGTGGCAACACCAGCCGGTGTCACCCATGGGTACCACACAGACAGTCCCTTTCAGGACATGTAAGTCTGTTAAACTCCAGACCTTGACACTGAGGGATTCTCTCTGAACTATGTTTCCTCTCATAAGTTTGAAAGACTTTCAGTAGCACATTTATTCTCCCCTCCTCCTCCTCCTCGTGATATGCCCTTGGAAGCTGGCCTCTGTTGCCCTTTTTGGAGTTCCTCAGTCTATTAGGGATAATGGGCAGCATGGAGCTTGGGATCCAGAGAGCTTGGGCAGTGGTAGCTGACTCCACAGCTAGGGCTCTTCCAAGGTCTGTTGGCGTCTCTGGCATGACCACAGGAAGTGGCACTCCAATGTTCAGAGTGGACAGGATATGCCAGCGGCAGAGAAGGGAACTGTTTGCGGGTGAGTGACCCTGCCTCTGAGGAGCAGTGGACTGAAGTGCGCACCTGTCAACTTGTGTTTGACAGGCGGGAAGTTTTGTGTTTTATAGATGACATAATGTCTATGTAATGGAGAGAGAGAGAGAGAGAGAGACAGAGACACAGAGGAGGGAGGGAGAGGAGGGAGGGAGAGACAGAGAAGGAGGGAGGGAGAAACGGAGGGAGAGAAAGAGGGAAGGAGGAAGTGAAAGGGAGGGAAACAGCAAGAAGGAGGGAAAGGGAGGGAGAGAGAGGGAGGAAAAGAGACAGAGAGGGAGGGAGAAAGGGAGGGAGAGGGAAGGGGGAGAGAGGGAGGGAGAAAGGGAGGGAGATAGCAAGATGGAGGAAGAGGGAGGGAGGGATAGAGGGAGGGAGGGTGAGGGAGGGAAAGAGGGAGAGAGACAGAAAGAGACACACACAGACAGAAGAATTACTTCAACTAGATTTTTTTCCTGTGTATTTATCACACGATGTTCTTATCAAAATATGAATGCTGACTTCAGAAGTTATGGTGCCTCTGTACTGTGGGTTTCATCGCTGTGAAAATGGGAGAGATGTCAAGGCAATCCATTTACCTCCTAATGACAGGCGTGATAGTGAGAGCTGAAAGAGAGAAAACAACGGTAGCAGTATATGTGGAATCCAGACAGATGGTGACGCTTACATCACCTATGAATTCGGGCAAATTGTAGTGTAATGTGAGAAAGAAGACAGAGGTGTGTCTGTAGTCGGCATTCCAAGCATCCACTGTGTACCAGAACAGTGTTGAAGCACACTACACAAAAGTAGAGTGCATCTTTAAATTATGTGCTGAATTTGTCCTTTTATGACTGAAACATACGTGTGTATTACTCATTCTGAAATAAATCTATCATTCATTATTACGTGGGTAAGAAAGTGGTGAGGTTGAATTACAGATATGTGGCTGTAGACCAGTGGCATGGAATGAACAAAAAGTGCAAGACTAGGAACTTGGTAGCCCTTGTCCTCTCCTGTCTTGTCCTCCCCTCCCCTCTCCCCCTCCTCCTCCTCCTCCTCCTCTTCACATTCTCTCTCTCTCTCTCTCTGTCTGTCTGTCTCTGTCTCTGTCTGTCTGTCTCTCTCTCTGTCTCTCTCTCTGTCTCTCTCTCTCTTCAGTACAGGGCATCAAACTCTGGACCTTGTAATCACCAGGCAGGCACTTATCTTTATTTCTTTTCTTTTCTTTATTCACAGTAACTTTGTACTCATTGTATGTGAATGCTGCTTCTGTTTTTCTTGCTGTTACATTAGTAATTATTTTTATTTATTAACTTGAAAAAACACAGCTCATCGCTTGGTTGTTTAAACCACTGAGACACACTCCCTCATCACACAGACGCCTATAGGTCAATGTTCAAGCCAAAGTCCAGCATTCAGTGACTCTGAAGTAACACAGAAATGTGTGATGTGAATGTTATGAATATGTAAAGCTCCCTGAAATTGGAAAACATTTTAACTTCAGGCATTATCTTAATAACTTTCTAATTCATATAATCCTAGATAAATAGACAGAGGTCCTGGGTGGTTAAAGAAACACTTCTACCTTCTAATGGATTAAATTACATTTGCAAAGCTATTCCTAGGTAAAAGTTACTTATTTCAGGGACTTGGGTGATAGTGTTGGGAAAAATAAAAAATAAAAAAATAATAAAAGATACTATCTGTACATTTAAAAGAACTAAACAAAACATACTAGCTTTTCTTGAAATTTTAAGACAGAACTTTTTAAAAAAGAAATCAGTAAAAGCACTATTATTTTGTTAAAAGAAAAACCCCAAATGCTGAAACATGTACAAATCAGGTATGGTGAGAAGAGAAACAGAAAATTAGCAGAATCATAGAGAGCAAATTAATTGTTCTTCAGACTAATGAAGAAAGTTTTGTGGTGTCTACAGGCAGCTGTAAATGTCCTGATGCGCTTTACCTGTAATCATGGGGCTGGTGGCTTGGGACCAGTCACCTCAGGTGAGGAACCACGGCCATCTTCCTGTGGATACAGGTTAACCTGCAAGACTTTTAGCCACCTCTGTGTTTTCTCAGGTCTTCTTACCTGTGCTTTAATGAGCAGAGCCTTCCATTTCCACGACCGCCCAGGTTTCAAACTCTTGGTATTTCCGAAATCCACAGTATAGTTGGTGGGTCTGGACAGATCTGGTGAGACAGGAAGCCATGGCAGTCACTGTGGGAGTACAAGTGGAGGAGCCAGAAGCAGGTTCTGCTTCAAAGGGAAAACCATGTCAATGTTTTATGATCATCTTTCCAGTATCCAAATTAGAGAGATTCTCTGACATAAAATTTGATTACAGATATTCTTTTGAAGTATACTTCATATCCATCTGAGACATACTGCACTGTGGCATTCTGTCAGGGGAAATGCCTTAAGCATTCTTGCATCAGAACCGTACAAGTCGTGTGTGTGTGTTTGTGTGTGTGTGCGCGCGCACAGGATATTACAGTCCTTCATATATTGGTTTACGAGCCTACTACATCTTCATAAATAATGTTGTTTAAAACTTTATGTTTATAAGTATCTAAAATTGTAGTCATAACATAGAGAATATGTGCTGATAGAATCTTATTTAAAAGACCCTTTTTACAGAAAGAAATCAGTTCCTGGGGATTATTTTTGAAGTAGAAAGTAAGCAGTGCCTCCAATTTTTAGGTGAGGAAGACGAAGACCCTGAAGTTGGCATATTAGCTCCTGAACATCTAGGGGCAGAGAAAGGGAGGAGACGAATTTGGTGTATATTGGTCATTCGCTCATATTCTGGGAAGAAGTATTGGAGGACACGCAGGGAAATAAGGATGAGAATCATCCGGTGTCTCAGTGGAAGGCAGCAGTTTGCTTGTTCTGTGCCTTGGGGTGATGACATGGGTAGTTGCTGTGGGGAAGAAGCAGTCATCAGACTCACTGCCAGATTGGAGATAGGGCGATAAGGCTGATACACAGGCACCTGTGCCATTCTCTTAGGGGGAATACAAGTGACATGAGGCAGAAAGGTTCACATCCCTAGCAAGGTGGCGCAACAGCATGGCTGTGGTAACCCAGCGCCAAGAGTGCATCAGTGCCCTCCCTGGTTAGCGCCTGGGCCTCCTGTAGTGCATTTATCACCGTCCTCCCCTTTCAGGATGCTAGAGACTGAGAGGGAAAATATATAGAGAAGTAAAATACACCTAATCCAGTATAGGTAACATGCTAATGAATGCGCAGTAGGATGTTTTGCTTGTTGGTTTGCTTGTTGCTTAGAGAGCAAAGCACTGGACGGAAGCGGAAGCTGACGTCAAGACCAGAAGCCACAGCATGCAAGGGGGAAGTGCTGGCTCCGGGAGGATGGACAGCGAGTGGGAGGAGGGGTTCCAGGCCTAGAGGAGATCACGTGACACAAAATTGTCTTCTTTTAATGGAGCATAAATATGATTGTAATAAGTGAATTTTAGCCAAGACATAATCACGTTAGTCAAGGTTTTCTAGAGCCGTGTTACCAGCTATAGTAGCAATCAATTGCTCTAAATACCTCTTCAGTTTATTCTTTTGGACTTTAAATAATATCTATGCATTATAAAAGGTTCAGGACAAAGTAGATAAGCAAACAGACCCAAGACAGATATATGGTGCAGGAGTAAATTTTATTTTACGAATGCACTCAGAGAGCTTGGGACTTAAGACAGAATAATTATTCTAGTTAAAATTAAATGAACAGGAAATAGCAAAACAATATTATTGAATCACAAGGAAATTGCCAGTACTTTCTATCCTATTTCTCTAGTCAGAAATATTTCAGTATAATAGCATTTAATATCATAAGTAGGTAAAAGTATTAAACCATGTTCAGTTTTCTTTTGGTTAATCTTAGTAGAGTCTAGGAATACTGCATAGGGCAAAAAGATAATTATGAGTATAAATCAGTAAAACAAAAACCTTTCATATTCTCTTTAAAGTACTTGCCCATGCTGTAACATATAACACTTTGAGTAGAATGGGCTATAAAGGATGAGCATTATTTTTAAAAATTTATGTATTCAGCGAGATTTGTAACAAAATTAACCCAACAGTCCATGCCCTTATGCAGCCCTGTTCTTCAGATTTATCCTTCAAAGCTCATTATATCCAGGCTTTTTGAAAAATTGCCATCTCTCTCCACTTGTGTTTATGATCCCTTCTTAATCATTCATTTCTCTGGGTACTGAGTTGATATAACATATATTTTTCCTCACTAAATGTTATGTTGGGAGCTGACATATGACTTATGATTCTTGATATATTTTCTGCTGTACATCTAAGGATAGTGTTGAATTTATATCACAAACAGTTTTAATTTGAAATAAACATTTTAAACAGTATTTTTAAAAGGTAGCCCATACTTTATTCACATTTTCATTTATTTATGCTTAATTTTATTCTAAAATGGATCCAAGGCAGCTTTTGAAAGTTCATATAATGTAATAAAGTATGTGAGAAATCCCAAGGAGGAGCTGGGGAGATAGCTCAGTAGAATAAGTGCCTGCCTGGCAAGCACAAGGTCCTGAGTTCAATCCCTGGTACTGCAAAGTAGTAATGATAATTAGAAACTCACAAAGTCTTCAGTGGACTGCACTTGGAGATCTGTCTTGCTGAAGACTGACCAGGAATTTGGATTGAAGTTCTCAAGCAACTGCTGCAGAAGGGAACTCTGTATTCATGATGAACAGAGATCTTTCAGAATAGAAAACTTATGCCAAAATAGAAACACAAATTTCTCTCATTGACAGCAGATAGGCGGGCTGTACCCTGTTGCTCGTTACTCAGTTCTGTAGAGAATAATGAATGTAGTAAGAACCAAATGTCAAATAACTGAGTGGTAGAAAGTTCCACAATAACTACAGAATTGGTATATCAAAATTCAGTTTACAGTTGGAAGAAAATTTCCCAGTTTGTCAAACTGGCTATATCCGTATAGATGTCCTGTATGTTCTTGATTCTTCATTGAGTAATTGCATGTACCTGATGCCAGTAAATAACTCTTCTACTGGGTTTTTAATGCATTTTAAGAGTGGCAGGAGTCTAATACTAACAACTAAGAGTGGAGCATTACATTTCAACAGTTATCCTGGAACCGTGGTAAGATTAGCCCAACCCGAACACTAAGGGCTCAAGTGTCTACGTTAGACTTGGTCACATCTGTCAACTTCAAGTGTTTTGTGAAGTGCTTCAATGAAGCTTTATCTCAGTATTATTAAGACACTTGAAACTAGCGTATGAGAAGAGGATGGATTCTAAACAGAACCCGTGGAGAACTAATGATTTTAGTGAAAGTTATCATTGGTACTAGCTGGCACCTCTAAAGGCCAAAGGAAATTATCTTATGTCTCTTAATGGAAGCTATGTTAGTATCGGAAGAAATGTATTCAAAGTAGTATGTAACACTAATGTACATAGTTTGTAATTGTTCTGGTGTAATTTAAAAGTTGAGTTCTACCAATTGGATTTGTAAATACAGACATAACACAATTTTTAAAACCTGTTTTCTTTCACATTTTCATATGTGTTTGTCTGCTTCAGAAAGTTCAATCTAAAAGAGGTTGTTGATGTTAAAAAGAAAAGGGGGGATGAGATAACAGTTGATTCTGAGCCACATATGAGTGGGTGAATCTCCGTTCAGGTTTCCCTGCATGGAATCCCCACATGGAAAGGGCTGTGTGAACTTGAAGAGGCACAGGACAAAAGAAAGTAACGATATAATTTAGCAATTACATGGGCTGAACCAGTGAGCCAGGCGTCAGGGCTGTGACCCAGACAGCTGCCTGGCAGCCCTTACGTTTATTATTTTAGCTCTGTCTACACCTTTCTCTGACTTATTTCTTCATTGCAACAAATATCACCGTGTGCATTAATTTCTCAGTAGTGTGGATTAAATTCAATGAAATAATTATTTAGAGAAAATAAATGTCATGGTTCTGCGATACGAGTTATTAAATCAAATATATCTCTTGGAAATACTACTTTTGGCGAGTAAGTTGAATATTTGAGTCTTGATAAAATAGAATTTTTGTGTACACATAATTTGGGTTAATTGAAGAACAATTTAATTTTATATTTGTCTTTTAAAACTTGTAAGTTATATTTCTAAAGATACTGAGCTTTCTTCATAATGGTTAAATTGTACCTTTCCAGAAAGCTTTAAATTACAGTTGACAAATGTCAATGTTAATAATTTATACTCGTCTTTCCCCCCTCCCTAATTCTAGTCATGATTTCATTGGAGAATTTACCACAAGCTATAGAGAACTTTCTAGAGGGCAGTCACAGTTCAACGTGTATGAGGTAAGGGGCATTTTACTTTAATTTGTTTAGTAGTAGAATCCTTGCTAGATGCATGAAGTAGAGTAGGCAAATTTATGATTGAAAATATGAATTTTGCAAAGGATCAGTTAGTTACATTCCCTTTCTCTCGACGTGTCTGTTGCTTGTATCAATTGATGGGTGTAGAATCTTTATATTTATTGAGTTGACTTGTTTCTTAGAAGAAAATGATATTATTATGTAACTGTGTCTTAAATCTATTCTGTGAGATTGTTAATTCTTGCCTTTGAAACTTTTTCCTACTTAAAGTTCAACGTGGATCCATGGTTATTTTGTCTTGTTTTTCTCTCTTGCTTTCTTTCCAGCTTGTCCCCACATGTTTCCTAGTTAAGAGAAAAAAACCCAAAAAGCACGTATTTTCCTGTGTGAGCACAGTGTTATGACAACTAGGCTGTGGTCTGAGCATTTCCCAGTTGTTTAGGTAGCAACTAAAGGGAACGACAGGGTAATAGACAGTCATTAAAGGAATCCAGATCATTAAGGCAAACACACTGCAGTTACCTCTGCTGCAAAGCACCTTGCTAGTTAATCACCAGCCATGTGTTGAGCGTATACTTTAGTGCTATTAATCTTTGAGCTAAATTATCTGTACATTATTCATAGCTTGTTTAAATTGATGTGTGTGCATAGCGAGAGAAAGTCTCCATATTTAATCAGTGGTGGCAACAAAATTGTCGTGAGAGTGAAGGAAGCACCTATTCTACTACCAGAAATAAATAAAACTTTGTGTAATAAGAGAGAAAAACGTGGAAATGTATTTAGTGCACCTTGTAGCTTGGTCTGTGTTGTAAATAGTAGTATACTTATGGAGGTATGAAATTCTTGTGGAAGAACCAATCTCAGTCCAAGAAAGCTTCTCAGAGACAACAACGGAGTCCTAAATCAATCTCTTCTATCTGGGTTTTCCAAGGAAAGAATTTTAAAACATGAAGCAGGTGTTATACTGCTGTTTCAGAATATTTGAAGGTTTCTTATTTTTAAGGATCATTTTCACAAGTATCTCTGGCCAAAAGGCTTACCTCTACCAAGATGAGTAAACTATAAAAACCAGAAATTTAATCCTCGCAGTTCTGGGAACTGGAGAGGCCGAGATCAAGGCATCACCAGCTGCTGAGGGCCTGCGTGTACTGCTGGGTGAAGTAGCTCGCTCTGCTGATCCCCTTGCTCAGGACATCTAGTTCCACTCATAAGGAGGCGCTCTCTGAGGGGCAAATCATCCCTGGAAGACCTCATTTCATAGGATCACGTTGACAAAGACTTGAAGTTTGGAAGGGCAGTTAAACCATACCACCCATCTTCCCCATAGTTTGTGTTGGTTTAGTGACTTTCAGGGACTAACTCTCAGCTGTACGGATTATTTGTTGCATGAGCCACTGACGTGCTTGCCTCACTAGGTCAGTGCAGGACTTGCCATCATCTCCTGCGTACCCCAGCGAGGTGAAACTCTGCCTTCACTTTCACCTGCTCTTGGAGCAGCCACTTGAGGTCAGCCAGAGACAGAGCTTAGGGGTCCCGCAGGTCTTTCTACACACTTCACAAGTGCATCCCTTCCCAAGTGCATGGCTTTCTAAATCCCCAGCAAGAAGATAGAGCTATCAAAGCCCACTGGGGCTTGTCAGTCCCCAGATCTGCCTTTTGATTTTGCGCCAGCCTTTTACTTACCCAAATTTGTATTTCCTCCTCTGGAAGATATGCTGGGTCACCGCTGCCATAGTTTCAAAAACTGCGTTAGAGTTTGGGCTTTTCCACTGAGTAAGCTTTGACTGAATCAGAAGAATGTGTCTCCCTGGTGAAGGCGACTTATGTCCTGACCGTTGTGGGTTTTTTCCCATATAAAGTATGCTCAATCAGGCTTTTCTGAATTTTATTTTATTTATTTATTTATTTTTTTTTTTTGCAGAACCAGAGATTGAACTCAGGTCCTTGCACTTGCCGGGGAAGCGCTTATTCTACTAAGCCATCTCCCCGACCCCTTTTCCGAAATTAAACTAGAACTGACACACTGAATGACTGACTAGATGAGTTGCTAGTTTCCACCTATAATTACCAACTCCAGTTTATATCCCCAATTTCTCTCATGATACTTCATTATTTTGCATACTCAGTTTAAAATATGACCTTAACTGTCACTTCCACTTGCTCTCTTGGAACTCTCTCTTGCAGATTGGTTATCTCATTGTCTCCTTTAAGCATTTGCTGAGAAACACCAAATTCCCTAGCCTGACACTGAGGAATTTCTTAACATGACTTCCACCTCCCTAATCTCTTCGTATATGCTTTCTATTCCAGCTAACCTGGGCCAGTTACTTTTTCCTCTAGAGAATGCTGTATTATTCAAGTTAGTTTAAATCAGTAAATCCTAGTTCAAATAATTCTTTTTCATAAATTCTTTTATCTTTCATTCCCCATCCACTTGTTTCTCCATATTTTGAATTAGGTTGAGCTGAAGGATTCTTTCAAGGTGATTCTGTATTTAATTTTCCCTGTTAGATTGACACATCTTTCTCATCTTGCTGTCCTGTGTTGCCCAGTCTCTTGTGCTGCTTAGGACTGTAATAATAGTTCCTCATGGAATAAACTGTGAAAACTTCAGTTGTGTGCACAAACATGACCTTTACCAATTTCTGTGTGGCATTGGCTGGAAATTTCTAGCAGTATAAAGCAGTAGCTAGGTCATTAGATCCTTTTAATATTCACACACTGGGTGGTTTGCTGTGTTAGCCTAATAAGTAGTTTATATCTCTCAGACTTTTGTTTAGAAATCTATGATTTTTCTACAAGGCAATGATTATTCTTTAGGATTTTAGATGTTAATAGGCTCTCAAATGAACAATATGCTGATGGTTTAAGTAATCAATACATGAAATGATTGATAAGCATATTACTGATGAAAGACTGCTTTTAAAAAAGGGTACCAGGAACTTTTTCAGGGATGTCTGACCACACGACTGCGCAGGGTCGCACCGTTGTAAGTGGGCACATGGGTAAGGAGAGGAGACAGCCGTCGAACTAGGCCACTTAAAAATTACACTATAAGATCTAACTTTGTGACCGTTCTGTTTGGTTTTTAAGGTGGTGAATCCTAAAAAGAAAGGAAAAAAGAAAAAGTATACTAATTCTGGCACAGTAAGTCAAAATTTATGGTATTCAGTAAGGATTCAGATTAATAAAGTAAATATAGACCTTTTTTAATGAGACAAGAAACAACTAAACAGCTTTGTCTCACTTAGGATTTTAACATAAATGGCTCTAATAGAAGTCTTAGCCCTGCTGGGCTGGCTTCTTTTATGCTTTCCTGGGGGTGTAAGGACCTGTTGGAAAGCTAACAATTTGTTAGGAATCTTCCCTCCTTGGAATTAGAGTTCAGCGACCTCGGGAGACCTGAAGTTGCTCAAGTGGTAGTGGGATACAATGTTGTTCATAAGTTACACTTAACTGTTAGGACTCCTTTGTTTTTTTTTTTTCCCCCACCTGTATTTAGGACAGGATCTGCAGCATCTACAGGGTCTCACTATGTAAATTGGACTTGCAGTGGTCCTTCTATTTTCAGCCTCCCAAGCACTGGGATTACAGGCGCACAATACCACGCCCAGTCTCAGTTGCCGGCTCAGCGTGCCCCAGGGGCGGGGCTGGCACAGCACACAGGGGACCTAACCAGCTGCTGTGCTCTGCCTGAGCAGGCGCTTTAGTCCCTGAGCTATGAGGCCGGCCTGTTAGGGCTCATTTCATGAGAGGCAAATGTGCTCTTTAAGTGCATTAAGATTTAAAACCTTGGGATGCCTCATTAAATCAGTCCAGGAGGGCGAAGAAGAAAACACCTAAAAACTGTGACAAACCAGTATCATCTTATTATGAGAAACAAATACACTAAAGATTTTCTCCTTAGTAAAATTTAAAGATTTTGATAATGCAAGACACTTGGTATATTAGGTGGCCTAATTACAGAAGAATGATAAAAGCACACACTTGTGTGGCTCAGCTCACTGATTACAGTTTTGTTTTTAACTTTTAACCATTTCCTACCTCCCTTTCATCTTTTCTTTTATCTAAAATTGGAACTAACACTGTGTCCTTGTAGGTACTTTTCATGCTGTTCTTCAAAGAGTTTGGTCACAAGAAGAATTTAATTATTATTATTATTATTATTATTATCCCTTTTTGTCTGGTAATTTCGAGTATAGCAATAATCAGTCCTAGCAGATTTTAATAAAGAATAATGTCTCCAACTATTTTCAAAATGCCAGGAAATATCTTCTCTCCAGTAGGACAAAGGTCTGTTCGGGTTAAAATTAGTGCCAACAGGTAATTCTGTCTCTCCCTCTGCACCTCTTTTTTTCAGGTAACGTTACTGTCTTTCTTGGTGGAGACAGAAGTTTCCTTCCTTGACTACATTAAGGGAGGGTAAGTCACATGGTGAAATTTTTCTGTTGTTTAAGCGCCTCTTTATGCATAGCCGATGCCAGCTCGAGGGACCCAGGGAGCCGACGGTCACTTGTGTGTATGACGGTTAAACTTTGTTTGAGTTTTACATACAAATTTCTCATGTATGATGGGCTTTGCTTTTGCTTCTATAGCCATTTATTTAGCAAGAGAAAAAGGGTATTATGTCATTAATAGTTGGAGCTAATTCTGTAATGTACACTTTCACAGCATGTTTTTGTTTGCGTAACACACGGGACTTCTCAGAGGCTCTGCATATTCTTGAAAATAGCAGCAAAGCCTGAGGCCTTGAGTTAAATATACATGCTAACTCAGAGCAAAATTGTGATGCAGAAATGGATGATGGTGAACAGTCATTTACTAGCTCTGTTGGCTCACAGGTGAAAATACATTTTAGAAGGAAAAAAAAATGTTTGTTGTGGTTATTTGGGGGATTGTTCTACATCCAGGCAAAGCCTGTATTGGTTATGTCGTACAGAGTTTTAGACCTTGATATACAGGTCTAAGTATTTAGAATCCTCCTGTAAGTATTTTGAATCCTCCTCTAAGATTCCCCTTTTTATCTGAGTGTCTCCTCTTTGTGACCTTCTGAGTACCCCGCAATTGAAACAGGATTGTCTTATAATATATTCTAGTTTATTTGGTTTGATCATATTTATCATGCAGATATTTATGTGCTTTTAGTTTGTATTTGTAATACACAGAAATAGTAGGAGGCGGATTTGTGTTTAGTAGCGTGACGCATGCGAGTGAGAAACGTGTCTCTTGCAAACCTTGCCCCGATTGTGGGTCACCTTTTTTGTTTTTGGCCAGTACTCATCCACTGATAGAATCTCAACAGCCCAAAGGAACGGATAAGGAAAGGAGGGCACCAAGGAACAAAGATAGCCTCCCCCAACCCCTGTATCCCAAAAAGTAGGGAACTGGCCCCTTTTGATTTGTGGTAAGGAAACAATATGCAAAACCTAATTGCAGCCTACATGGGAGGCTGTGGTATATACGCGAACCTTTCAGTCTTTCTGTCTCACAGTATGGTGTTTCTTTTAGTACAGCTCAGGAAAAAAGCGCTGAGCAGAAAAATGTTTACCAACCCTTTGTATTCTAATATCTGTGCATATATCTAGCTTTAGAAGATGGAAAAGTGGAAAGTTGAATTTGTCGCCCTGGATTTTACTCTGTAATGGCTATAGGTAGTACAAATAGGATGAGAGAAGCGACGGCCTTTACCACACTCTTCATAAACTTAAAAGAATTCTTAATAAATCTGGTTATATTTTGCATGTTGAAATACCAATTTGAAGTTTATAAATACAGATTCATTTGATGTTTTTATTTTCTTACGGCAAACCGTTCTTACGTCTGAAGTGTACTGTGCTGTGCATGTGGGTGAGAAGAACTGTAATATGTTTGCCTCTGCTGTGTATTCAGTAATATTTTGCTGTGCAGCTATAATTAAACATTTTCCCAAATTTTTTTATAACCAATAAACCATCTTATTATTGGTTCACAGTCTCCTTTTGAAAATCCTTGGAGCTCAGCACAGCAGCAGAGTTTCCTTAGCACAAAGGTGGTGTAGACAGGACCCACTGCCCTGTTCCTCTTGCCTGTGGCCGCTGGGATTTGTCTTCTTAGCTTGCAGACTCCCACCTGCAAGCTAAGATGGCACCCTCTGCAGGGAGACTCACTATAGGCAGTGTGTGAACAGAGTCCCCATTTGTAGGCACATTTTGCTGCGTGCCTCCTTCTCTGAGATTTTAGTAGGAACCATCTTTGATTCGCAAATGGAACCTGGGGAAATGAAGTTTAAATTTTACTGCATAGTTGATCTAACTGGACTTAATTCCTGTAGACTCCTATGATAGAATCCACAGGTGATATAGTACAGGTGTTCTGTGGATACCCAAACCAGGGACGGTAGCACCACCTGTATATAATATGCCTTTCCTGCCTATACACATCTGTTATGGTTTGTGTGTATTTGTCCCCCAAAGCCTCATGCAGTCATTGAGGTGCAGTTCTACAGTTTGTGATTAATTCGTGATCCATGGCTGGGATTATGGGTGTGAGTGCTACGCCCAGCCTGGGGCAGGTAGCCTGAACGTAACTTAAG
>NDGM011174989.1:0-10814 GCA_002564305.1 Octomys mimax | reverse complement strand
ATTGAACTCAGGCCCTTGCACTTGCCAGGGAAGCGCTTATTCTACTGAGCCATCTCCCCCGCCTGTACAGTTAATTATTGAGTTCATGATTTTGCCTATATCATTTTATAAGCATCTAACTTTTCTGAATAAACACAAATACTTACGTTTTTCAACTTTATTTGAAAATTAACTGTTTTTATTTCAACTTAACTTTTTGAGAAAGCCAATTTAACATTTCCAATAAGTGGGAACTAATAAATACTACCTGAATGTGTAATTTATTATGCAATTACTTTTTAATTTCTAGTAACACATTTCTGTATTCCAAAGTTTCCTTACATCAACTCTCCTACCAATGGTGAGGATGATTTTAAGTAGACTATTGAAACATAGCTTTAATAAGTTCTACACGTTCATTTTTTTCTAGTAAAGCAAAGTTTTTCTTTATGATTTACCTATTCTTTAACTTATTTTTGATTTGTAGACTATTCTTACTTTTAAAACAAGAAAAAAGGACAACAAAGAAAATGCTTTACCAAAATCTTGCATAATCATGGTGTGGGCCATTCTAGAGTCTGATGTGTGCATTCCAAGACTTCCACCAACTGAGTCCATGCTTAGCAAAGTGCATTCACAGATATCTATAAAAAGAAATGGTTTTTAAATATAGTTTAAATGCATTTAGCACAAAGTCAGTTATTTTGAGTAAAAAGGAATACAATTGAAATTATGCCCATTAACCAAGTATGTAAACTTACTATAAAAAAAAACCTTGATTAGATGCTTTCTATAACAACCATCAAAAGAAGGAGTAAGTGGAAGAAAACAAAAGATAATAAACAATAAGGCACAGAATGATGAACCATAGAGAATTGACAGAGAAAGCAGAAGAAAAAAAATACAGGTAGCACTAAAGTTCCAGTTAGAATGTAGATTGTAAAAGAAGAAAAAGAACAAGATGACAACAGGCAATAGTTGAAATATTTATACATTACTAGAGGACTCAGATGTCTAGAATTAGTGAATTTCATCCAGTGGCTCGTATCCATTTCTTCCAGACCCAGATCAGCCCTCCTGTGGACCTCTGCAGATAAACTTGTATTCACCTTTGGCTCCTGGGGTTCTACGTATAATGTAAATGTTATATCCGTTTCCCTGGAGTTCTTTCAACCAGTAAGCATGTCTGGTTTCACTGTACTACATTCTCGTGTCTCACAGTTTTGAGGACTCATGAAATATGTCTGCTTCCTAAATATGATAAAGATAAAATCAATCACATACAAACATTTAGGAAGTTGTTTCTGAGCATATCATTTACTCATAATTATACAGCTGATTGTTTTCAGCAATGATTATTAAACTCATGCTAGCCCCATAGTGGTTTTAAAAACAAATTCAACCTACTTAAATCAAATTTAATTATCCTATATTAATCCAGCAGTAGGGAACATAAAACCAGATGCATGAATTATAATTGAATTTATGTATTTTCCCATCAAATATAATATTCCAAGTGAATCAACCCAAAATATCCATTTTAGAAAGCAGCTACTACATTTTTGCTTAAGAGTGTTTAATAAATAGCTATACAGCACAAAACATGAGGTCATATATCCATAATGCAAGTTTTACAAAGTTGGCATGTAAAACAAAATATATGTTAAGTACTGGGGGAGTACTATGGAGAAATTTTTTTCTTGTTTTAAAAGTCTAGGGCAGTAATGGTGAACCTTTTAGAGCTTTCAATTATACAAACAGCTCACTGTGACACATATGCTGTAGGTTTACCCCCCTGGTCTAGAGGCATACAAGTGGAAGAAGAGTCTCATTGAGTAACTCCTTATCAACACTTCAGTTGTTTGCATAAATATGTTCCAACATTAAATGCCATAACTCCATAAAGCATAGGATTTCAACAAAATTATTTTATCTCTTTGGAACAAATTTAGTTATTCATAAAAATTCTTAGCTGTATTTTATATACTTTCAAATGCCCATTGTTTTCTGCTTTGCTATTATATAAAAAGGAGGTCAACAAGCCAAGAGAATTTACAATAAATTGCCTGTACACGAATAAACTAAATTGCCATAAGAACATACTTTTATCCCTTAAAAGAGTTTATTTCTTGGATTTTCACTTCATCAACTGCTTTATCACATAATAGAACAATTACAAATACCTTAAAACATTTAAATGCTAAATAAATATTAAATGTAATTTGTTAATCACCTTTATGTGAGTGGCTTGAACAAACTGTAGATTTTCTTACATATTATAAAGTGAAATCTGCAGCAATTTCTTTTTATTTTTCCTTCTGAATTATGTTATTTTCTTTGGGAAAACATTGTCTTTACCTATTGTAAAAATACACTCAAAATTAGATATTTTAAAGTATTTTATAACAAATCTCTTACACAAGTTAGGAATGTTTTTCTTTACACTTCAACTTACAAGGTGAGGTTGGGAAGAAATCATAAACTCAGATCTGTGTTTACCTAAAAATCAACCAAAAGGATGCCAGTAGAAACAATGTTACTATGTTATTTCGATGTAAACAATGTTATTACTTACAATTCAATGACTCATACTAAAAATCTTCTGGAAGGCCCATTTTAAAAATCACTAGGAACACCTTATTTTGGAAAGTAAAAGAACCAAGGGCAAGGTTTATCCTTGCCAAATCCACACAGAAAAATCTTCCCTACTACTCAAGTGAAGTGTAAAATTACAACACGGAGTACCACTATTAGGGAAGTATCACACTCTGTGAAAACCAAATAAAACTCGGAGCACCTTTTTCCCATATAGGAAGTTATAATTCGATCAATAATAAATGAAGTAGGAAACAACAGGGTGTTAAGTATTCGATAAGCACTAGACACTAGGCTTCTCAGTCTTTTCAAGAGTGTCATCTTACATCCTCCCTAATTGAAGGTAACCTACCAAGTAAGCTTTGATCAAGAAAAACATCTTTCCATGGATGCACGGGAAACAGAAATCACAAAAAGAAAATCTAATGCGTATTTGTCTCCTCTAAACATATCTCATTCAGGACCAACACTCTAAATGATGTCAATAGGGTGGAAGGAGAAAAAAATGGTAAGGCGGCAAAGCAAGACAATGTGAAAGTAGTATTTGCAGAGATAGGAGACAAAGGAGCCCTGGCAAGTAGCAGTATTGCAGCCTTGGACGCAGACCTCTTCCCGCATAAGTCTCCCTTTCCCGCGATCATGCCAAGTTTCAATCATTTTAAGCAGAATGTACACTCGGGCCCTCTGAGATTTTACCCATCTGACTGCATCTTAAGCCAAACAACAGAACCTTCGCAGTGGGAAAGAAGCGAACTGGGAGATAAGGATACCCTTCCCCTCCTCCCTCAGATCACTTGGTGCAGCAGTCGCAGCCGCTGCTGCCCGTGCTGTTATACCCAGCCCCTCAGCCTCCTCTGGCTCGCTCGTCCTGTTACGTGGGAGACTGCTGGGAACTAAAATGGTGGTGTTTAGTGGAGGCGACAGTTGCTGCACACAGCCACCCCTTTCCCCACCCCCTACCTTCGCCAAGACTGCTTCTAACCCCTATTCCCGAAATGCGTGATTCTGTGCCACTTCCTCGCAAATGCTGCCATTCCTAGTACACTGCAAAGGTTACCACAAGCGCCAGGCAGGAGACGTGTTCGACGCGGTGGGGGGCGCAAGTGAAGGGGGGGGGCTCGCTGAGAAAAATGCCAAGAGGACGCTGCAGTATTATTCACGTCAACGTTTTGTTTTCCGCCATTTTCCTGTCACCCGAAAGCACCGACGGCCTCAAAGACGGCTCTAGCTACCCGGAATTCTGGCCTATGGGAAGAAATTGGCTGAGGGGCGAAGCCTCACTCTCCTCAATTTCGCCACCCTGTGCCTGCGGCTCTGCAAACAGTAAAAGCTGTTCGCTCTATGGTGAGGGAAAGCTTAGTGACTAGACGTCACTTCCATTGTTCTTTTCACCCTACACTGTACTGGATGGGAGCTTCTCCTCCCCTCACGCGAGAGATACAGAGCACGGGAAACAAAGTCCCCCTAGGCTCTCTCGGTTCACCTTACCTGCCCCTCCGCCTCCGCCGCCGCCGCCGCCGCCTCTGCCTCTCCCTCCGCCGCTCCTGCCTCCGCCAGCACCGCCAGTCGGACTGAAACCGCGCTCCAGATTGCCGCGGGGGCAGCTGTGGATCCGCGAGGTCCTCACATTCGGGTTTCCGAGGTTCCACAGCCAGAGCCAATCACAAACTAATCTGCGTCTGGGAGGCGCGCCCCCTCGTCCTCCTTTATACTGCTGCTGACTGCTGAGGTTGCATTACGTCACGCTACCCTTGCTGCAGGGTAGGGGGCCCTGAGGGGGAGCACGCGCAGGCGCGCGAGACGTCCAGAGAGCCGCGCGGGGTTTGCGCTCGAGACCCGCTTGCTCGCAGCCTGCGCTGCGGCGCGGGTCGCGTCGAAATGCGCAGGCTCAGATCTTGGCGCGCCACTGAGGAGTTTTCGTGGGAAGATTTTTCTGTTTTCCAGGTTTCCCGAGACGAAAAGAGGGAGAGGGGGATCAGTAAGGAAATGGCCACTTACTGAACCTCTAATAGATGTTACATGGTGTCCCTATATCGTCCCTAGCCTTGAGAATTTGACACATTAGGCTTGGACAGATAAGAGGGATAACTCTATCAATCAAACCTTTGTTTTGTACTAACTCACCCGCCTTCCCTTCATTTTTATATTTCCTAATGTTAGACAATTTGCTACTTCTTCAGTGTGTCGCTTTCAGCTTCTGTCTGCCTAAGGTAGGAGAACAATGAGAGTTTTAGTGCATGAGTGGTGAAGAAAAGAGTAAGGAGATGTGGCACAAATCTATATAGGACTAGATTGCATTTGCAGTGTCTTTATGAATTTAGTATTGATTTATAATCATTTGAAATAAGCAGAAGTATTAAAGAGGGAAAGCATAGGATACTTTGGGGAAAAGGTCACTCATTAACTTTCTGTAAATAATTTGAATATTTATAAGGAAAATATGTTATTCCAGATGTCTGTAATTTACTATGTGATTAGCAACATTGAGAAAAAAATTACAGAAGGCAAGACGTGAAATCCCTAGCACAGTATCTGTGTGGAAGCTGCAGCTCAGGAGGTGGAAAACTTTATCTGTAAAGGGCAAGTAATATTTCAGCTTTGCACCTTATAATCCCAGCATTTGGAAGGCTGAGGTAGGAGGCTCCTTGTGAATTCGAGAACAGCCTGGGCTACCAAGTGAGCTCAGCGCCAGCCTGAACTGTGTAGTGACATGCTGTCTCAAAAAGAAGTAATAATAGTCTAATAAATAAATATTTTAGTTTTCTAAATATGTGTTAGTATTTTTCTTTATTTATTTACAGGGACTCTAACCTAGAGCCTTATGCATGGGACTCTAACCTAGAGCGGTATGCATGATAGGCAAGCATTCTGCCACTGAGCTACACCCCAGCCCAATAAAGTATTATTGAGAGACATAAGGTCTCTATCACAACATCTGGATTCTGGTGTTGTAGTACCAAATCAACCATAGACAATATGTACACAAATGAGCATGACTAGGTTTAAGAGAACTTTATTTATAGACAGTGACATTTGCATTTTTTTTCATTTTAATATGTAATGAAAGAATATTTCTTGAATTTTTTCAAGTATTTAAAAATATGAAAACTATTATTACTTTCAGGCAATAGTGCAGATTTGGCCTGTCAGTCAGCTGTGGCTTCATAGATGTCATATATTTATACTATTAGTTTCCTTCTCATATGAAGAAATATATTTTCAGGGGTGCCTTCCCATGTATCATACTTGTCTCTATTATATACTCTGACAACTTAATGAACTTTTTCTAGTGACTGTTCCAACAGAATACTAAACAGCAGAAAAAATGTGTGGTGTTTTGGTATCAGTTACTTTTGTGAATATTAGAGATAATGTTTAAAACTGGCCAAACTGTTCTGAGAATTTTGTCTCCTTTATATTTGTGAATTTGATCCCTTTTTCAGTTCCCAATATTATTACTTTGCTCAGATTTACATCCTTTCTTGCCTGTAGTACTGTGACACTGATAAGTAGTTCACTCAACAAATCTTGAAATTAAAAAATCCACAGATCAGGAAAAGGTATCAAATTGAGCCTCCCTAAACCATTCTGACTTCAGTTGAGGCTCTCACCAAATGAAATTGTTCTAATACCTTTCAGACTTATTTCTCTACTACAAGTTTATTATACTTCATACCTTTCACAGTATAGTCTACATCCCCACAGAGTTCATTCACATGACCAACCAAACCAACCTGATTATTTCACTCTTTCTGCTAAAACTTGGCCATCAACTTCTTACTGGAAGTAAAAAATGACACACAGGCAAGGACAGAGGTGTAGAACTCTTAACTGGTAAACAATGGGGAAGATCATATATTAGGTCAATGTTTTTAAGAAGGAAGCTGACTACAGTGAACTGTTAAACATGACAGTTTATGCCATTTTTAAAACTGTTGAATCCGAGTGGAGCGAGTAAGCTGAGCAGTTCGCTGTTTGCGTCTCGGAAACCAGTAGCGCTTGCAGCATGGCTGACCAACTGACTGAAGAGAAGATTGTGGAATTCAAAGAATATTTTTTACTATTTGATGAGGATGGTGATGGAACTACAACAACAAAGGAGTTGGGAACTGTAATGAGTTCTCTGGGGCAGAATCCCACAGAGGCAGAGTTGTATGACATGATCAATGAAGTAAATGCAGATAGTAATGGTACAATTGACTTCTCTAAATTTCTGACAATGATGGCAACAAAATGAAAGACACAGAGAGTGAGAAAGAAATTAGAGAAGCATTCTGTGTATTTGGTAAGGATGACAATGGTTATATTAGTGTAGCAGAGCTTTGCCATGAAGAGGTTGATGAAATGATCAGGTAAGCAGATATTGATGGTAATGGCCAAGTAAACTATGAAGAGTTTGTACACATGATGACAGCAAAGTGAAGACATTGTACAGAATGTGGCAACTTCCTTATACAAATTTGTTTATTTGCCTTTTCTTTGTTTGTAACTTATCTGTAAAAGTTTTACCCCTACTGCCAAAAAAAATGCGTGTATAATTAGGACTTCATTCCTCCATATTTTCTTCCTTTATCTTACTGTCATCGTCCTGAAACCTTATTTTAGAAAGTTGATCAAGTAACATGTTGCATGTGGCTTACTCTGGATAAGCCCTTCTGCACATATAAACTTAGGTGGTGTTGGTCAAATGAGGGAACATCTGAGTTATGCCTTTCTAAAGTAGTTTTCCCAGGAATTGTTAGCATGTTGTTGATGAAGTGCGCTGTTGTAACTCTGCGTGGGTATGGACAGTGAACAATATGTATTTAAAAGTTTCACTATTGCAAAATGGGTGTATTATCCAGGTATTCGTACACTATCTTTTTGTACTGCTAGTCTTGTACCAGAAACATTTTCTTTTATTGTTACTTGCTTTTTAAACTTTGTTTAGCCACTTTAAAAAAATCTGCTTATGGCACAATTTGCCTCAAATCCATTCCAAGTTGTATATTTGTTTTCCAATAAAAAATTACAATTTACCCCCAAAATTTAAAAAAATTAAAAACTCTGTTGTTTTGTATATCCATGCTTTTTGTTTTAATTTTCCTACAAGTTTCAAGACTAACAATATTAATTAGGTGCTATAAACTATAATTTATATCTTGCTTTATTTTGTAGCTAGTTCTCTGCCCAAGCTTACCCTTGTAATTTTATCAAATTAATAGTGGTTTATAGTAGTCTAATGTGGTGTACTTACAAATCAAATATTTCTTATTTTTCTTCCTCATATGATTCTGGAGTCATAGTTTATTATCAGCTTTATTCATTTAATGTAAGCCTCATCTATGAAAACTTTCCCATTCTTGCTTTCACTGTACTGTAGACAACTACCAGGGAAATACTCTAACATAAATAACATAATCATATTCTAGGTCATCTAGAAGACCATCTTATAATTGAATACTGCTATAGGATACTGTCAACACTCACATTCATATATATATTTATATTTATGTTTACAAGCATGCTGAAACAAGATAGTTCTATGTTGATTTGGGGTGATTTGGAATAAAGGATTACAGTTTTATAAATCACATGGCTCTGCTAGATAATATTTAAAACATGAGGATGATGTTTGCTCCTTTTTCATCAACTATCTGGTCAATCGAAATATTTTGAGAATTCCACCTCTGTATGTAAAAAGATTTCTGGGTAGTTAGAGTAGCAAGTGAAGTGAATAGCCGAAAGCATAAAATGAAGCAAGAATCATATTTGTGTGGTGAGAAGCAATTTAGTTTCAGCAAGGCAACCTGGTACATAACATTAAATTTATGCTTTTAATTTGTTTGATTATATAATTATATAACCATTATTAGTCTCAAACATGTTTCTACATTTCTCCACTATTCATTCTAAGTAATATCATAGAAAATTTATTTAAATTAATATTGAAGGAAACAATTTCCCATTTATAAAAGTCTGTAATAAAAAATCAAAACAATTTACTAACAGACTATAAATATTATTCCAGACAAAAAATACTAGGACTACTTCAGGGGAATAGCCAATTGAGGGGTTAGACAGGAAATAAATAAGATGTGATCATGTCCTTTTCATATGTCAAAGAGCAAAGAATCCACCACAGACTAATGTGGTCATGCCAAAAGTACATAGGATTGTCAAAAATAATAGTAATTATGAAAAGATGTACAATTTATAAAGATTCATGAATTAATTAAGGATACTAAGAGATTCTTGTACTCCCAGTATTTTATACATAGAAAATCGACTCCATACTGACAGCAATAAAAAATAGTAATTCATCATTTCATTCTACTTTTCCTGTATGAACTATGTCAGGATAACCAAATAGCCCTAGTTTCATGAGAGGACATTCACTTCTTTTGCACAATAACTATAGCAAATCATAATTTTACCTCTACTGAAATAACATCTAAGTGAAGATTATCAGTGAGTGAAGATGAGAGGGAAGACTAATATGAAACTTTATGTTTAGCCTGATGTCACCTGACTCTAAACTTTCTTATCACTATCTCTCATAATTATTCAGTACTTTTTGTTTTAGCTGACCTAATAGGTGCATACTGGTAAAGCATTGAGTTCTTAATTTAGTTCCTGGTAGCTAGTGGCATTGAATACATTTTCTTATGCTTATTTGTCACAACATATTTGGTGAAGTATCTCTTCCAATTCTTTCCCCACCTTTTATTTCTTACTGTTGAATTTGGAAAAATTAAAAAAAAACATATTTCTGGATAAGAGTTCTGTATCAAATATGTGATTTGCTTAAGTAGTCTACATGTTGTTACCTGGCCCTTTCATTCCCTTTACAGTGTTTTTGGCAAAGAAAAAGTTTTTGAATTTGATGATCAATTTATAAATTTTTCTTGTAAACATTGTGATGCAGTGTCAATTTTAAAAAGGAAGATAATCTATTTTTTGTAAAAGATTTATATTTTAGTTTTACATTTACATCGATGACCAATTTTTAGTTAAATCTCTGTGTAAGATATGGGTCTTAGGTTGAGATTCATTTTTAAGAGTATACATGTCAAACAGTTCCAACAATATTTGACATAAACAATCTTTTCCCCAATGAATTACTTTTGCACTTTTGTAAGAAAAAATCAAGTACAGTAAAAGCGAGAGGATGATGGACATTGAGAGAATGAAGAAGAAGGAGAGAAAATGGTGTCAATGGATTATCTATTGCCACGCTGCAGCCCAGCAGGGCTACCGTGCTCACACTGCCCAACCAACTCAAGGATATGCACAGATCCCCCAGGCACATGGGCAACAAAGCTATGGAACCTATGGACAGTCTAATGATGACAGCTGTACCCCAACTCAGACCACTGCCACCTATGGGCAGATGGGCAGACTGCAGATGCAACTTCTTAGGGACAGCCTCCCACTGGTTATACTACTCCAGCTGTCCCCCAGGCGTATAGCCAACCTGGCCAGGGTACAGCACTGGTGCTTATGATACCATCACTGCTATGGTCACCACCACCCAGGCTTCTTATGCAGCTCTGTCTGCATGCAGCACTCAGCCTGCTTACCCAGCCTATGGGCAGCAGCCAGCAGCTACTGCACCTGCAAGACCACAGGATGGTAACCAGCCTACTGAGACTAATCAACCTCAGTCTAGCACAAAGGAATATGACTAGCCCAGCCAAGGCTATGGACAGAGTAACTACAGTTATCTCCAGGTTCCTGGAAGCTAGCCAGTGCAGCCAGACACCGCACCTCCACCCTCTCTTCCTACCAGCTATTCTTGCACACAACTGATTAGTTATGATCAGAGCAATTACTCTCAGCAGAACACCTATGGGCAGGAGAGCAGAGTAGCTATGGTCAGCAAAGCAGCTATGGGAAGCACCCTCCCACTAAGTTATCGCCCTAGACTGGATCCCACAGCCAGGCTCCAAGCCAATATAGCCAACAGAGCAGCAGCTATGGGTAGCAGAGTTCATTCCATGAGGACCACCCCAGTAGCATGGGTGTTTATGGGCAGGAGTCTGGGGGATTTTCCAGACCAGGAGAAAACTGGAGCATGAGTGGCCCTGATAACTGGAGCAAGAGAAAAGGGGGATTTGATCATGGAGGCATGAGCAGAGGTGGGCAGCGAGGAGAGCTCACAGTGGAATGGGTGCTGGAGAGTGAGATGGCTTCAATAAGCCTGGTGGACCCATGGATGAAGGACCAGATCTTGATCTAGGCCCTCCCATAGATCCTGA